>JAUMHP010000001.1:2391123-2407107 GCA_032361065.1 Enteromius trimaculatus | reverse complement strand
ATATATGTTTTGTTTTTTATCCAAATTAAACATCACAAAAGTTTCCTCAATTGTCTTTTATCATCAAAACTAATGAAAAATGTATAAACCAAATTTTGATTATTTATTTACTATGGTTTTTTTTTGTGGTGCACAATGAAAAGAGCTGATGCATGCAAGATCAAATTTACCACAATTAATTCAAAGGTCATCTTCAAAGCAGAAACGGAAGGAAAAACAGCACATTTCTTGACAGATCTGAGCCAGCAGAAGAGGATAGAATGTTTCAGTGAAGTTTATTTAAGCCTAAGCACTTTAAATTCATTCATCTCATACATCCTCTTAGATACATATTTACACATGTACACAGATACGCGTCTAATACAGGAAAAGATGGAGAGGCAAAACTAACATGCAGCAATGTGCCACATAAAATTTAAATAAAAAATGAACAATGATTTTCGTATTACTGAACATGGTTAAAAGACAACATACAGTCGTGGGGACATGAATGTTTAAGCACAGTAAGGTTGTGGTCATCAAACTGTCAGAAATGACTGAATCAGCTGATTTGAGGAATATAGATACAGGTGAATTTTGTCAAGCTGTGAGAAATACTTATTCAACATTAAAATGAGTCTTGCAAAAGCTGAATGATGGTTACAGCATGCCAATTATCTCTTTCCAGACATGACATTTCGAACAAACCAAAATCAAAACGATCTGCTGGGATAAAATAAATTACATAAAATGTGAACACGATTGGTACGTTTGAAAAATTGCAGTAATCGTGCACGAATGGTGCGGAAGAGTAAAGTGACAAATACAACAAAATACAATGAAATACATTTCATTGACGCACAACGATAGTGGTCATAATATACAATATGTATATTTTTTATATACTGTTTTAATGAAAAACATGAGATAAAAGTTAATATCTGTACAAATCTTCTTTTACAGGAAATAATTTAAACTATACAGCTGTTTTAGATTAATACATACAGTGAATAACAGGACTTTTCAGCAGGCATAACCTCAAGAATCGTAATCGTATAAAACATCACTTCATTGTCTTGCTGCTACAGCAAATCAGACAGGAGCTTTAGACGCCAACAAAGTCAGACATACCAAAAAGACACTGATATTCTCGACGCAAGATCAATAAATCCAGTGGAAGCTCATGTGGTCATACATTAAAGTCCAATGAGAGTCCTTGTTATGTATATTTAAAGACATCTAAAACCGCAGGCTGCTCTGATGTTAATGCCGACTCGACCAAGAGCCCTTTTCTCTTTTAATCTTTGAGGAAATGCATGCAGACGTAAAACAAACAGCATCACACCGATACTTTCAAAGTAATGGAGAATTTTCACGAGGAACAGCAGACACTGAACGACCTTTTTTCTCTCTCTTATGAAGGAGAGAAGGTTGAGAAAGTGTGACGCTCTATATAAAATATCCTGAATAGCGCATATCGACCGCAGGGGTCAATGCCTTTCTCGGGTGACGAGGTTAAATACAGTACAAAAGACTCGAGGAGCTTCAGTAGAAAGTGCACTGTGTAGGAGCTGCCACGAGGCGCTGGAGCAGCGGCTTCAGGCTTTGATGTCTGAGAAGCTTGTGTAGGTTTCGCTGCAGCTGGAGGATGTGCTGAGGTTTCCAGACCCACTGCCTTCTGTGGGAAAACACTCATTCGTGAATTGACGATTTTGTGACAGGGATTTGTAGTGTGGTGGAAGAAAAGCAGGAAGCTGTGTTACCTGAGCTGGTGAGGGATTGAGAAGATTTGGATTCTCCGATGAGGGTGAGCAGGTTTGCAGCAGGGACCCAGCCCTCCTTATTGGTGCGCAGATTACGTACAAACCTGAGTCAGCACAAAGACATCGATATTAGACCAGCCTCTGTTTACAGAAAACATTTTGTGATTCTTTTTGGTCATATAAAAACAAATTCATAAAAAATGAACCCAGACAATAATGTACGAGTGAAATTTACTTGTCATCCATAACAGGCTTTAACACCCAAAATGCCAAAATGGATCTAGATATAAAAAAAAAAAAAATAAAAAAAAAACACAACACAAAAGCAGTTTGACGGGAGCAAAAGATGACTTAAAATATTATAAATATCATATTATTATATTAAATATTAATTAAATATTATATTATATCTACATATATAAGCTAAATTAAACAACAAAACAAATTTAAAATATATAAATAAAAGCAAATTTAAAATATTACTGAAAACTATACTATATAAATAATACTAAAACATTGATACAGGACAGTCATAACGGTTTAGACTGAGCATTTATTAACTGATTAAGCAAAAAAAAAAAAAAAAAGTAAACTGTTGGTTCGTTGACAACCACAAAAGAATGATCAGCTCTTGAGTCATAGTGGCTTGCACTATAGTGAACGATGCAGAACTGTCATAGTATTTACATAAACATGAAAGGAATCTTACCAGCGTCCATCGTCTCCCTCCTTCACCAGCTGCACTGAGTCTCCGCTCTTCACAGTCAGCTCCTGTGCTCCGTTTTTGTCATGGTCAGCAACTACCACGTACCTGCCAGGAGACTGCACACACACAAACACCTTCAGTGCAAACAAACATAGACGGAGCTTAAGAAATCGTGATGCTGGGCCACAATGACTCACCAGTTTTTTCCCTCCCTCATCCTCAGGATCAGAGTTCATGGGGTCCTCTGCACTCGAGTAACCGTCGTTCTCCTCAGATGCGTCCACAGACAGCGATGCCTTGGAGAAGCCTTGTGGAAGAGAGGACGAGTCAAACGAATGTGACATTTGGCTCATGGTGAGACAACGAAAGAGAAGGATAAGTGGTGCTTCACAAAGATGGTGTGTGGAAGGAGAAGAAGAGACTGGCTCCGTTTCAAACCTTAGTGAGCTATTTTGCGGTTTACATCTAGTCAGCTGTCTTCTAAAGCAGCATGGTAAACAAAGTTTCAAAAAGATTTCAAGAGTCTGGCATTAGCATGTTGCTAAGCTAACAACAGTATTAAAAAAAACATAGCAGACTAATTGTAGAAACAATTTTACCTCAGAAATTAGTAAATTTTGAAATCAAACAGAAAGGGGAAAAAAGTCTGGTATTAGCATGCTGCTAAGCTAACAACACAGCGGCATCAAAAAACAGACAGAAATTGTAGAAACAATTTTACCTCAAAAATGAGTACATTTTAAAATCAAATAGAAAGAAATAGAAAGTAATACTGATGTAAATGTAAAACTTTGTAACAGAAAGAGTGAAATAGTATTTTTTTTGTACAGTTTAGTTAACATTGCTTAGATTACGTTTTCACTGAGACTCTGCATTGGGAGTGTACATATGATACCTAAGTAGGCCACACACTAAGTTTTGAAACAAATCCAGTGTCTCTTTCTCTCAGAGGCTATCTACCCTGTTGGAAAAAGAAGCATATGCTGCTTAGGTATATTTTGAAGCTGGGATGCTGGTCCTTTGCTGGGTTTTAAGCTGGTTGGACCAGCACATGACCAAGGACCAGCATCCCAGCTTCAAAATATACCTAACCAGCATATGCTGTTTTTACAGGGTATTTGAAGAGAGGAACAGCTCCGGGCACTGATGTAACAGGATGAGCTGTTTGTGTTTTATGTTCAGACAGCCATGACTCCGATGATTTTGATGACAGTTTGTGAGGAAGGCATATGACACACTTGGAAATCATACAAAACATGTTTATGGAGAGATACATAAACATTTTTCGATCTAATTCAGTGGATATTTATGGAGCCTGGAAGAGTGTTTGGTAGTAAGGGATCTGGGGTTTCAGAATCGCAAAAGTGAATCCAGTACTAGCACCGCAAACCAGCAGACAGGAACACAAACCAGACACTCATGCAGCGTGAAACGCAAGTGTTTCCACACCATGGGAAATTCTTGCAATATTTGACAAATTCCAGTTTTGAAAATGTACAGCATTATCACAGATTGACTGTAAAACGACTGTATTTGAAGGAAACATTTACCCATCATTTACTCGCCCTCATGTTGTTCCCAACCTGTATGACTTTTTGTTTTGTGGAAACAAAAGACTTTCCATGCAAACTTTTCCAGGCAGTTACTACAAACAGGAACTTTTCAAATTACAAAAGGGGTGGGGAAAGTATAACTAAATGCAAAAATCTCCTAATAAGCTTTGTATGGGGTACAGGCAGGCCCCAACTTTGTATTCATCTTCAGAATTTGAGAAATATTGCAGTTATTAGTCAAAGGTGACTGATTTGGTTCACAAACCAGTCTGAATGATTCCTTCATGACTCATGATCTGATTGCAAAGACCCTCAATTAAAACAGTCAGTAACAAGCACTACTGAACCACTTCTGTGATACTTTTAATGCCGCTTTCGCTTCTTCTTTTTGAAGGCTAAAATGCTTTAATCTCCATTCAATGCAAATGCACAGAAAACGGCAACTAGTAAATTTCTTTTTCTGTGCTCCACAAAAGAAAGAAAGTCGTTCAGGTTCGAGTCAACGCGAGTGTGGGTAAATAAAGATGACTGATTTTAAGTGAACTATTCCTTTACGAGATTATCATTCTCTCTGCTGTAACAATAAGATAAGATATGAACTGGGCTGGTTTCACATTCTCCCACAGTAAAGAGCATTTCAGATCGACAACAGTAATTTATTGAGCAGTTATGTCAAAGAGATGCCATTTTAGCGCCGTGATTTATTTTGCAAACCACCAATTACAGTGCAATGATATCATACCCTTTGGTTAGTGTTTGCCAGCCTGTTTGGAAGTTTCGCTGTGAGAAAGCAATAAAGACAAAGTTCATTCCCACACCAGGCATCTAGTTACCTCTCCTTTTAGTCTGCAACAGACTAGAAGTGCTCAGCCATCTCACTCGGGTAAGAGTGATGTGGGGACCTGCGTCTAAGGGAGAGGCAGCCGATAAGAATTCAAAGACTCCATCTAATTGCTGGTTGGGTGTACAGCACTAAAGTCAGTTTGTTTGGATTTGGATTGTGAACGCATAATATATTGTATCATCTCATGGATATGCATAAGAACAGTTTCGTGGTTATAGCTTTTAAGAGTATGATCATTTATAAAACATTTATAACAATTCATCCACTTAAGTTACAATGGATTATATTTCTCATAGTTAAAACGCATTTTAAGTCTTGGCATTTTACGTATGCTTATTACTTAAAGCTTTAAGGATATGATATAGTTTATAGTATATAAATTGAGTATATATTAAAGTAGAATTAATATAGTGTTTATTGTGTGTTATAAACAATCTTAAAAGCTATAGTCGCATGTATGTATATATTATAATGCATTATAATAGTTTTTATAATTATACATGGGATTTTACACCCATACCGTACAAAATATATGTTTTTTTTATTATAATGCATTATGCATTTATTATAATGCCTTAAGAATACCCTTATAATGTATTATAAATACGGGCTTCATAGAAAGTGTTACTCAAGTCAATGGGAAATAAAAACTCTTGATACTCAACATTCTTGAAAATATCTTATTTTGTGTTCAGTAGAAAAAAAACAAACTCATACAGGTTTGGGATGACTTAAAGACACACAACGACAAAATTATCATCTTTTTGGGTGAACTATCCCTAACCCTAACTCCTATCATAGGAGCATTTTAGTTACGATTACTTTAGGCTAATGTATGAAAGATGGTGGAACATAACATATGGAGGTGAAAAATTCGGCAACCACATAATATGATAAAATAAACATTTTGGAACATTGGTCATGGCTGATGTTTGAGGAGGGAATGCTGGGAGTTTTTAGGGGACAGTGTACCTCTGAAGCCAAACGGTGTAGGATCACTCTTAATCTCATGTCTTTTAGTTTTGTGGTCAGGACTAGGGGGGGATGATCCTGGCAGCCATTGCAAAGAGCGAGAAAGAAAAGGATAAGAGGACAAAAAAATTCAGGAAAGAAGAAAGAGAAAGTCTGTAACAGGGTTAAAGGAAAGATTCTTAAATATTATGAAGGTAAAAGTGGCTCTCCAACATGTCCACTAAGACCAACTCTGTGCCTTGAATATCTGTAATGTGATAAAACGTCATGTTTTTTATAAATTTACCTGTTATAAAATCCTAATCTTATTAAAAGAATGCATTTTGGTTTTGGTGTGGACACATTATTGTTCCTAGAAAAAAAGTTGTCACACCTGGTTAAGGCACAATGAACAGCAGTATAATACTACCAACTACGATGTTAAACTGCTACTAATCTAGACTTTCTGATCTACACTAGAGTCTAGTGTTTTCTCAGACTACAGTATACCTGGAGGGCAGAGAGAGACCATGGGTAGGGTTAGGCTTTTGCCAGCAGAGGGCGCTATCAGTTCTGCAGTGGGGTTCAAGCCAAATATTATTAGTGAATTACATATTCACAATTTATCCAGTGCCACTGAATTCTGTGTCGACCTAACATCTTTGATTAAACATTTCATCTATCAGAGTTTCTTACATATAAATGTTTCATCGGTATGAACAGTCAACGTTTTAAAAATACATAATATATTTTTGTGTAACGCTGTGCCCTCCTGCTGTACCTTTTTGACTCTTGAGGTTACTGAAGCCCTGCAGTGTAAAGCGCTTTTTAGCCACTGCAGCTCTCTCAGTGTTGGGACTGGTGACAGTCTCGTCTATTCTCCGCAGAGACAGAGAGAAAGAAAGAGGAAGGGGAAATAACGAAAGACGTTACAGGTTTAGTCAGGAAAAAGAAACACAGGGGTTACAGAGAACATTCACTAAGCAGCAAGAGGAAAGACAGCAGCATTCTGAACTGTGGGACAGATTTTGGGACACGTTAGTCAGGAGTTGTTTTCACCTGACTGACTGGTGTCATATATTTCCTGTGCAATATCAGAAAGCGTGTAGTGAGACCATATATGTGTATGTTGAGAAGGGCTGACCGACCTTTGACCTTGTCATTATTTTTGAGCGAGACGGCTGTACTGGGATCTGCTGCCGTGGGTTCTGTTCTCTTCTCTTCTCCTTTCTTGAGGGTCTTTGGGTTGGTCTTGAAGGGGCTCAAGGTTAGGCTGGTGCTGGCGGGAGTTAACGGTGAGATCTGATCCGAGCTCTTCTGCTGGCTTGCTTCTGATACACATTACATTATTAGATACCACACACAATAAAACCAATGATGTAAAGGGTGCAATTTTATATACACTACGACAGTATGTTTCTTATATGGCACAACTATATGGCAAAGCTGAATTGCCAACAGTACAGTACAGCATTTATTAAAAACGGTATATTTTGGTAACATTACTGATGTATTTATTGTTGCTTCTGATCAATGTAATACATCTTTGCTAAACTAAAGAATTAATTTCTCACAATAAAGAAACTAAATCAATTTATTTCACCTCTGCAGGCCTTTAGCTGCCCCGTTAGAACCTTCCGGATCTCGTTCACCCATGCTGTTTTGATCTCTGGTGTCGGTGCCTGACAATAACCAATAAAATGATCAGAAAGGCAAGAGCCCGGATCACAGAGTGCTGCTTTAATTGATGTAAATTCAGTGCTATTTAAATAAATTATGTTTTTAACGAGGATCATTTTTACACTTACCTGTACAATATACACCTCCTCTCGAGAATTACACCAGATCTCAAACTTTTTGTTGTCTCCTTTTGCATTTTCAGTAATACCTACAGCACTCATCTGTCAGAGATCGAAAATATATATATATACACACATAAATAATCAGACTTAAACAGTTTAAATTTATTATTCCTTGTTAATATTTGTAATAGAACAGTTTTGATAAAGAAACTGATTTAGGATCGTAAAGTGATTTGGAGGATTTCAGTTTTCATTTACCAGCCCACAGTGAACCAATTTCCATGTCAGAGAAATAAGAAATGAACCCCTTTAATATTCGGTACTTACATTGAGTGAGTGTTTGAAGCTGTATGAAGGTGCTTTCTCATAACCTTCTCCATTCTCCTCTCGTTTCTTACAGAAGAGCAGAGCTTTCTCATGCAGGAACAGGTGTCTCTGCATGGGCTTGAAGCGAGCCAGGTCTTTCACCTTCGCATGACCCTTCTTATGCTCCGTCCACACGCTAAACGACCCCTGCATCATCAGACGCCCCAAATCACTGAGGTTGCCCTGGAAACACAGGTCAGAGGTCAATGGCTACTCCGACTTACATAATTGGAAACCGCTTTAGTTCAAAGTGAACATTAAATTCACAGCGTGAGTAAATGCCAGCCTTACTTCGTATCCAGTGATGGCGATGAGATGCATAGAGTCATTGACAGCTTTCAGGATGCCCAAAATAGATGAGAGCGCCTCCTGCAGGTCATCCTCACCCTCACAGCCTTTACTGTACTTCAGTAGTTCCTGACAGAAACACACATGAACACAGATGTTACATCAGCGAGGGGGGAAACATGAGTTATATATCTGCACATGTAGTCTGTGTCCCGTTTACCTTCAGTAAGAGCTGGTATTTGGTTATTCTCTGCACAGGTTTAAGCAGGTACGAGTCCAAACCAAGCTTATGTTCCAGTTTCTTTTGACACTCCTGAAAACAGCACACACAAACTCTCTATTTATTTTTTTTATATGTTTTTATTTTTTCACTTTTTAAAATAAATAAATATTTTTACCAAACTATAATTTAACTACTATAATGAATATTTATTGAATGATAAAAAATCTAATTAAAATGTATTGTATTTTTTTGTATTAAATAATACTTCAGAACTCTGGTAAAATATTTTTTAAAATAAATTAATGTGTTAATTTATTAAATCGATCAAAAGTGAAAGTAAATACATTTAAGTGTTTATAAACACTGTCTATTTCAAGCTTTTAAGCAACAAATCAGCATATCAGAATGATTTTTAAAGGATCATGTGACGTAATGGTTGAAAATTCAGCTTCATATTACATGAATGAGTTACATTTTTAAATATATTAAAATAGAAAACAGTTGCTTTAACTGGTAATAATACAACATTTCCCAATAGTCCTGTTTCTACTGTATTTCAGATCAAATAAATGCAGGTTAGTGAGTAAACATTCTTTCAAAAGCACATATACACACACAAAAAAGAAAAATTGTACCAAATCCAAACTATTGAACAGTAGTGCTCCAATATGCTGTATCCCTAATATGTTATACATGACTCCCTATAATATGAGCCACTTAAATTACAGAAAGAAATATGTGCTTATGTGTAGCCTTAATGTCTAACAGCCTCTTTAGTGTGTTGTGAAGTAAGATGACCTGGAAGAACGCGCAGTCAGAGCACTGTCTCCACAGAGACTCGGAGCGAGGCTTGTTCTGACAGTACTTCTCATAGATCTGCAGATCCGTCATCTAAAAAACATGAAAATGATGTTTGCGTAATCTATTCAATAATGCATTCAATCAGCCCAGCCCAGAATGTAACATCTGACTCACTCTCTCCAAAAAACACCGGCCCACAAGCTCAGGATAGTCTGTGTACGCCTCCAGTTCACGAAGAAAGGTCCTGAAAAATACAGAGAGAGTGAATAGAGAGAATAAGAAGTGCTTTACCATTATAACACAGACACCGAGGGTTCACTCACTTCTTGTGGAACTGGTATATCTCAGGCATATTCCCAAAGAGGATGTCCTTTTTGTGAAGCAGCGTATTGGGGATGAGGTGAGCCATTGCAGGATTGTCCATTTCTGCTCCATAACCCTAAACACAAATTCATCTGTCAAGTCTAATGCATTAACAAACCTGCACTAATCGGACCTCTAGAGGTTAAAAACGTCAGTGCAGCTCACCTCCAGCACACACAGCAGCTCCTCCACGTACGCTCGCTCCGTCTCCAACAGCTCGTTCATCACGTGCCTGCAGCGCACACACATTAAATACATAATTCATATAGAGAGACATACAATTAGAGCTGATTTTCCTCCATTTGTAATAAGCTGCTGACTGACCGTCTGAGCACGGCAAAGTTCTCCTCCTCATCCGAGACAGACGGGTGTCTGCTGCCTTCATTCTGTAAGTGTATCTCTCCCTGCAAATATAAACCCTGCATCTGTTAACAAGCTTAAGTGCAAAAAATGCATATGTTGAGGGAACACTGTAGCCACTGTTGCTGTAATTATCAATATAAAAGCAATCATATAAATATAATCATTGCTTAAACATTCAAAAAGCACTGCCTAGAGATGAGATACCTACTTTTCTGCAGTTTCCATTGATGATATCACCCTCTATTGTCTTCTCCCTGTGAGCTGGGATGAAAGCATACTTATATGAATAATCTAAATAAATATTTTTTTATTTTTGTGGCATGCAATGAGCGCTTTGTGAACACTAGATGGCAGGAGAGTTCACTAAGTGACAGCATCCGCCGTATCTGTTGTGCATGAGTGACCATAAGTAGCTAATGGCCAGTGTGTGTGTGTGTGTGTGTATCTGAGTGTGGAGGGGGTTAGGGGATGGCATTGAGAGGACGCACACACTACCGCACTGCAGATGAGAGAGGACACTGCTAAACCGTTCTGTAGAACACTGCTGTTTTAAGCAATAGTTCTGAACTTAAGTGAAGTGAACATTTGAGATGAATAAACTTGGCCCAAAAATGTTGTATTATTCAGTAGGATTAAAACTAAACCAACACATTAAAAAGTCACATTTAGGGGGTTAACCTGGAGAAGAGATGGGTGATTTGATGATGGCCTCGGGACGTGGGGCCACGGGCTGCACGGGTCGTGTCTGTTTGGCTGCTAACTTCTTCAGACTGACCCTCCTCTTCTCAAACATTTCCTGCATGGACAGCTGCTTCTGAAACACTTTGTCCACCTGATCCTGTTTGAGCACAGAGAACACATTGATTTAACACTAACAAACTAAAAGCACACAAGACATCTGACTAATAACACTCATGTTCTCAGTGACACCGATTAAAGAGGTCATGAACTGAGAAATCAAAATTCCCTTGATCTTTCATATAAAAAGATCTATAACATGCTATAAGCTTCAAAACTTTCTCGTTAGTCTAAAAACAGATTATATTGAAGCCAATTTGCCAAAACAACAGCTTGTGGATTGTACCACTCTGATGTCAGAGTGGATAAGGACCGCCTCCGCAGAAGATTATCAACTTCTAAAGCAATGCCTGTTTCTTTTACCCAGTGATTTGCACACACAGTTTAATAACTACTAACTAATTAACTACTTAAATATATACCTGCGTGGGTTTAATTTATTTATACATAATAAATATACACTGCACACAGATATAGTATGTTAAAAAAACCTGGTAACACTTCAGAATAGGGGTCCAAAATAATGCATTAGTTAAGCATTAATTAATGGTTAATTTGTTCACAATTCAGCATTATTTGAGCAAAAACACACTACTAATTAATGATTAAAATGTTAAGTTTTAAGCTAATGCTTAATTGTGAACAAATTAACCATTAATTAATGCTTAACTAATGCATTATTTTGGACCGCTATTCTGAAGTGTTACCAAAAACCCTTTTGTTTTGTACTTGATTAAGACAGAATATAATTGTTATTTAACTACTAATGACCAATAGCTCCATGCATATGCACAGTAAATCTAAATAAAAATCTATTCACCTATTATGGCTCATCATGTCAGCTCTGTTTTTATTAATGGTTTGGATTCTTTTACCCTCAAGTCTTGTGTGAGCACTGAATCGTAGTCCCTCCAAATTCCACTCAAATCTGTCAGCTTGTGCTGACTGGCTGTTTCCAGGTAACGCTCAATCTCCTGCAGCGCTGACTCCGCCCCATCCTGTGATTGACACTTGTCCACAGGCTGAGATGCCAGCAGGTAGATCCCATCATCACACCATTTAGTGGCCTGGAAGAGAAAGAAAAAGTGTCAGTGATCATTATTAAAGAGGGCTTTTATTCCGAGTCTGAAATATGAACTGTGACCAGTGGTCAGGTAGAATATGTGTTTTATAAAGGACTAATAAACAGCCAATACGTTAATAATGGGCATGCTGATGAAGGAGTCAATGGCTGGGCCTGCTGTACCTTCTCTAGACACTGGTGCAGCTCCATGGCTTTGAGCAAATAGGTTTTCTTGGCCTTGAGGACGCTGTTGATCTCCTCACACACAGCCCTCAGCTCAGAGCATTTGGGCAGGATGGAGTCCACAGCGTAATGAGATGCTTCAATCAGCTGGTCAGCATCACATGCTAGAGTCAGTGCTCGGTCCAACACCTCCTACAGACAAAGAGAGAGAAATATTTAATCTTTCTAATACTATATACACTTAAAAACATTTGAAAGAAAATTTCAGGGGCTATTATTTTATGCAACTTTTACATTTATACACACACACACACACACACACATATATATATATATATTTTAAATTGGTTAATCTAATATACTGTACATAAAAAAGAACTTAAAAAAATACATTTGCTATAATTCCCAGAGTCTGGTGTCAGCAGAATGAGGACACTTTCCAGGAAAGTGATGGGTGATTTATCACATTGAGTAAAACACCCCCCTTCTCTCCGCAGGATGAGGACATGTGGGTGATTTCTGTAAGGGCCCCAAACTGCCGTGCTCAGCAATTTAATTATAGAGTGAGAGATTTACATTGTTTATAAGACCATATGCCTGTATCTGCACATGCTAGTTTTTTCAAGACTATTTTATTTTGTATCTGAATGATATAACATCATTAAAATCATATGGCATCAAATTAATACTTACATATGCTCTCTCTTCATGACTGGTCAGCTCTTTCAAAATATGTTCAACATGGGCAGGGCTGATTCCGATCTCGGAAAAGCCTGATAGTCTGTCATACACCACGTCTAAATGAGCTCTGACCTACAACACAGAGAAAAACAGCCATTACAAATACTGCTCATAGAGCCCCCTTACCTGTGCAAACACACACTCACACACACACATACATGATGCACAATATATATGTATCAAAACCACAAAGATATTGGTTATTAATCGCCAATTATTATTTAGAATTACAACTTAATTTAAATACATCATGAAAAACAATACAATTATAAACTGTATAATTATGTAATTATGTATACTACATAAATCTGTTTATCCAGTATTGTAACTACAAGTAAAACCACAAAAAATTACAAATTTTAAATTAATTTTTAACCATTAATTAACTAATCGCCTATTAATCTAGTGCCTTTAAAATAAAGCTGAAATAAAATGTAACTATTAGATGTAAAAAACCTAAAAAATGCAGTTACCTTTGCAACTAGCTGACAAAATAAAATTTAGGTGCAAGTACCAACATCACTAAAACAGAAGTATAAATTATAAATGAATATAAAAAAAATGACAAAAGCATACATCAAAATCACTAAAAGCCAAACTGAAATGAAAAGTGAAAATATAAAAATAAAAGGCAGTTCAGCATATTAATATAATAAAAGTACATGAATAATACTAAAAAAACACTGGTTTATCTATGCATTCCTACTGAAAACATATTTAACAGATATTTAGATGCAGCAGTCAGTGTAATCTCACCTCCCTGAAGTTCTGCTCAAAATGCCGCAGTTGCCGACATTGCTCTAGCTTGGTTTGATGTTTATCCCAAAAATCATCAAATGCCGTTTCAGTCTCATCTAACTGACTAAGCAACCTGCAAACAGAGAGATGAAAACACTTCTTGAGTGAAAGAATACTTCACCCGACTCTGTGGAACACAAAAAGAGAGGTTTAGAAGAATGTCCAAGCTGCTCTTTATCATACACTGAAAGCTTATAAACAGCTTTTTACAAAAGTAGTACAAATGATTTGTTTTGTCATCTGAAATGATAGATATCTTGTGAAGTAAATATCCTGCCTGCTGTTACAGCTCTGAAATCTCATGCTGTATGTTTGACAGCACCCATGAATAAAATCCTCAAACAAATATAGCCACATCTACATAATAAAGGCTGACAGCAGGCGCCTGTTGATGTTAACACGCAGGCACGTATCCAGACCCAGAACGCTGCTTCACTGAAAGGTCGTGTGAGTAGAACTCGATTTCAATATGTTCCTGTCGGCTAATGCTCTTTATACGTATGTGTGTAGATTTGCTGTATAATCTTGACCAGGTGGGTCATGTTGTTGTGCATGCAAATACACAGCTGCCCTGAACAGCTTAATAAAGGGCAGAAACCAAACAGGGACATGCAACAGTCAGCTGCTGTACTGTAACCGCCTGGTCTCTCATTTTCACATTCCAGTCTCACACACACACCTCTGAACAGTAGCCAGGTTCTCCAGTTCATCCTGGTTCATGGTATAATCTGGATCTTTCATCAGGGGCTCATTGATGCTCTCGAGCAAACGAGATCCCTGACAGAGAGCGATCCTCAAGTCCTCCTGCACACACACACACACACACACACACACATCCACAGGGTTACATGAAATAAACATAGTATTCAGTGTGAAGAGTTAAAATGAATTATTTATAAAAACCTAAGGTTTGTTTATAGCTTATAGCCATGTGAATAATCCACGTTAAATTATTCATGATCTTGCTGGACCCCCTATTAAGGACTAGGCCCTATACTGAAACACAGTATATTATATCATCTTTATTATAATAAATATATGCATACTTTTTTTTCATATCTGCTAAACTGTGTATATTGCATTACTTTTGTATTTAATGTAAATACATTGCAAACAACAATATTGTTGTTACTATTTAATATATTTATATATATTTATATATATATATAATGTAAATAAATGTATTTTACTCATTCAAATTCAACTGATTAAAAGCGACAGTGAAGAGATTTACGATGTTAAAATATTTATATTTAAAAAAAAGTTGTTCTTTTTACTTTTATTCATAAAAGATTCCTTAAAAAAAATGTTTTTTTTGTTGTTGTTTTTTTTTACTTTTCAGAACTGATAAGAACCATTATTAATAATTGTGCATCAAATCAGCATATTATAATGATTTCTAAGGGATCATGTGATACTAAACAGTAAAAGATGCTGATAAATCAGCTTTGATGTCCCAGGAATACATCATATTTTAGAAACTTATTGAAATCAAACAATTGTTATAATATTTGATGTATTTATTTCTAACTTTTTTACAGGTATAGTGTATATTTCTATAACAGCAAACAGTCTACTTCAAGTATTATTTTGTCTCTTTTTTCTTCTATAATTCAATTTTTTTTATTTTTTACAAATAAATACACCAACAATAATAACTTTAATAATTGATTTACTTATTCACTAAATGGCTGTATCTTAGCAGGATATTATACAAGTCTAGTATGCTGAAATAAAGTTTTCCTGGGTTTTCTGACCTTCATTTTGTCCTTCTTTTCCGTGTGGACGGTTAGAAGGTTGGACGTGGCTTCAACGTCATTGGGCAGCTCTGTCTCCGCCAGCTCAGTCCCAAAAGACTGGAGAGTCTGTGCCGTTTTCTTCACCATCAGAGCAAAACCTTCGATGGCCTACAGGCACAACACAAACCATGAGACACATATGCACCAATCACACAACAGAATGAAACCTAAACACAATCACACTAATGGCCGTGTGTGCAACGAATAAAAAACATCCACATGCACTGCAAACAAGTGTGCTGTACTTAAAACACAGCAGCCACGGATCAATACACGCAAATCAATTACTGATTACGTAAAAGCAAGTCCACAAATGAAACGAGAAGAAAGGGATTTCATCTGCTTGAGGTGAAGCAGGAAGGCTTGCTCGTTTAATACCACATTACAATTATTAGCATACTATTACGTATGCAGCATGAATATATGAATGAATGAATTTCCACTGTCTCTAAGTAACTATATTTTAAAAATGAACAGAATTCACTGGTGGCATACTGCATATGCATGCAAGTATATTCCATTATGCAACTTGTCTTTCCTTTTTGTGAGTGATGAACTGGACAAAATGTGATGACTATGATTTAACTATATATTGGGGGG
>JAUMHP010000001.1:2309026-2391023 GCA_032361065.1 Enteromius trimaculatus | reverse complement strand
ATGACAGCACATCAATACAATAAAATACAGACCTTAAAGGACAATTTTAAAAGGGTTTTGTTATTTTTTTAAAAACTTAATTTTTTCATGGCAGGGTTGACATTTGCATGGAATTATGTGTGAGACAGACACTGTTTGTGTGTAAGAGACATAATGCTGAGAGAATAGGGTTGTAATGGGGTCTCTATTCACAGTCTTTGAAGGTACAACTGTGCTGTTACAGCACCAGAGGGTGAAGAGGAAGCAAAGGCTATAATAACTACAATTACCCACCGCTCTCACCTAGACCAGCACTCCTCAGCTCTCCTCACTTAAATACAGTCACTCACTCACGCTTTCTGTCTTGTCATTCTGAAACACTCTTTACACACAATTTTGAACTAAAAGGTACCAGTTTCGCAAGTTCAAATCTTGTGAAACTGGCATTTAGCAAAATAGAGGTTGTCTCGCTTAAAACGACCAGCAGAAATTGATAATGGGGAGATGATATAAGAAACATAGACTTAAAAAAAGAGACTGCTGCACCATCACATCACTCTGACAGCTATGTCTTAAAAAAAGACAGATGCAACATACAGAGTATTAGATGCTTTCGAAAAGAAGAGTAAACTGAAGTAAACAATAAGTATACATATGCAATAATAACAACATATTCAGTGTTTTCATATACAGTAACAATGGGACTTTACTTCTCCCTATCCATAATACTCTAACCATACTGAAGCTGCTGTATCTCTGAAGGTCCAGAAATAGAACAACAATTCCATTCAATAGTCCAACACCACAGACAATTTCAATTACACACCTATTAAATATCCATAAATACTTTTATTTCCACTCCAACTCACCAAGTTTATATTTGACAGAAATAAGGTAAAGAATGGGGCTGTTTTTTAACATATTAAAAGTTTGTTTTAAAGCAAAAACAGATCCTTAGATGACAATGTAAATGCCTGACAAAGGTTGTTGTTGTGATCAAAGACTGTATGGATGTGATTACACACAGGACACAGAGTTTTTTCCTCACCGTTGTAATGCGCTGCTTTTGCAAGTTTGTGTGAAAACATTTTTAAAAACAAAAAGCTTTTATTTGCCTTTTACACCCTGAAGAAAATATCACAGGTTCATGAAGGAGCGAGCGGGAGAACAGCGGACTCCGAACCCTAGTGGTTTGAACCCTAGGCGAGGACAAGGGCTCGGCGTCCAGCTCGATCTCCGTCTGCCCCCCCAGAGGAAGTCGTGGAGCTTAGAAAGGAGGAGATGGGGAGGGTGAGGGGTGTACAAAAGGCGAGATGCGGATGCAGGGGAAACGAGGATATTTATAGTGGGTAGAAAGGATTTGATTGGCTATTCGTAACAAGGATATTGATTAGATGATGCAACGCCATTAATTCAACCAGCGCTCCTCCCGAAACTTTGTTATTATCAAAACATGCACTACAATGTGGGGGTGTTTAGGGGTTAGATTGCACTACACTGTAAAAAAAAAAGACTTTATAGATGTGATTTCAATAGTAAAAAACTGTTCAAAAAAAAAAACGGTTAAATGGTTAATGGTACATTCCTGTAAAATCTACAGAGAAAAACTTATCTATATACATCATGTGACTTTCTCATCATATCTGAGTATTTCACAAGGTACAAAACATATTTCAGTACTTTAATAGGTTGGTATACTAACGTTATATCAGTTAATGAAATTACAGTATGTAACTGTAAATTTAACTTAAATCTGTAAAACTTAAAATGTTGTTACCGTATTTTTTATGGTCGCATTCCAGCAACCACAGCTGCTAGTTTTTTACCGTAAATTGTAAGGAATTTTTTTTACTGTGTATATGTGGAGAATAAAGCAGAGCAATTAGCAATTATTTTTTAAAATTGTGTTTAACAGTTTTTCAAATAAATATATATACTGTATATATATATATTTAAATGATATTGTTATATTAAATATAAAAGCTCTGATGAAGCAGACACCATTAAATGCAGTGGTCATACACAGATGGAGTGTTATCTAAAAACACACAGACAGTGATGACTTGAGCAGACAGTTGCATCGATCTTCAGTCTGCTGGTATTTCTGAAAGATTTCATCGCACCTGGAGGGAAAGCAGACAGTTTGATGGGTAAATGACAGATGCTGTTTGGATTGAGTTTGACGTGTTTTCATGAAGATGGTTGTGTGCAATATAAAAAAGACAGAATCACATGAGCTCTGCTGAAGTTCTGCAGGAGCAATAAAAGGTGGTCCATGAATTTAAACCAAGTAAACATATATTGGAATTACTATTTTCAGTTAAGGTAGGCAATTGATTTGTAATAAGTCAAATAGGCCCCCCTTCATATTTAAAATTTTTGTCACAAGTGTTTAGTACGTCTACAGTAAATATAAATCATATGCTGTTTTTTTTTATTTATTTTAAATCTACAGTACTGTCAAGGAAAACATTACCATAAGGTTACAGTTAACAACAGAGCCCAAACCTTTTTAATTACTGTTTATTAATAACCAATACTTAGCTTAAAACTTTGTATGCAAATTGCACATAATACAGTTTTTAAATTTAAACGTGGCTATCATAACATAAGATAATAGATTTATTTAAACATAAATTAAATAATTAAGACACAACAAACAGCAAAGTAAAACATAATGAGTATGTAGTCTAATTCACTTTAAGTATTGGGACACCTCCTTCAAGTGAACAGGTTTGACTGCTTTAGTAATTTCCATGAGTGGAAATCCTATTTTTTAAGCATATAATGATATTCTAGGGAATTGTGTGCTTCTAATTTTATACCAACAGTTTGGAAAGGACCCCTTTCTATTCTAATATGACAATGCCTCTGTGTATAAGGCAAGGTGTAAAAAGAAATGATCGATTCTGTCAGTGTGGAAGAACACCTCTAGCCTGACTTTAAATGTAGACCTTGAGCAAAAAACAAATAAAAAAAAACACCAATGACTTGTACATATGGGTACAGGCAGTTTAGACACATCTAAAACTGTTGCAAAGGAGACGGAAATACAGTTTTACATACATGAATTACTGTATGTTTCTTTGTACATCTTTGTATACATCTTTTTTGCCACAGTTGTGGAAGTGCATTTTTCTGTTCTGAAGAAGCAAGAACCCAATACTTTTGTCCATATAGTGTATGTACAAGTCATTGGTTTTTGGTTTATGAGTTCTTGGTTCAAGGTCTGCATTTAAAAATCACACAAGAGGTGTTCACTTAGGATTAGGACTTGGCTTTATGCAGACCAGTCAAATTCTTCAAACCTGTTCATTAAAAGGGGGTGTGCCAATACTTTTGGCAATATGGTGTATTTTGTAAAATGCTCTTCTCTAGATTTGAAAATGAATTTGAAAATGAAATGCTACGCGACTTCTGATGTCTTTCTGTGATTGAATCACTGAGAATTACATGGAGCATGAGATGTTCATTCATGTTTATTTTGCGTTAAAACCAGTAGTGAAGAGGAAGGGATTCCAAAAAAGCGCATTCATTGTTTGAATTAACTGAAAAATTGACATAATTGAAAGATGAGACTTTGTTTCTTATCAAAAGTAACAATATATAAAAGTGGAAGTTTCCAATGAAGTTTTGCACTCGTGCAGTGGGGAAATAAAAACTGTTTTTGCTCAGTACACATGCGTACCAAGCCAAAAGACACATACTGAAAACTTTAAATATGAATACAGTATGTGTACTGTTACACCCCTATTATTTAATATTTATTTATTATAAGTTTTTTTTTTTTCTTTTTGGTGCTGGACAGGTTTGGTTACTGTAAAATGTTGTTCAAAAAAAGCTGTGTGAAGATGTCTAAAAATAATTCTACATATGTTGCAAAAAAAAAAAAAAAGTTAGATTGAAACTTCTTTTCCCATAAGTTCAATCAAGAAAAAACACATCTTCCAGGAAACTTTCCCTGACATTCAGTTCTCAGAATCCTTGTGTCATCATACACTCCACCATCTCTTCTTCCATTCTCCCTTTTATCTGCCCCGCTCACCTTCTCCTCCGATGTGTCTTACACAGTTCACGCTTTGTCTCTCCAGTATTCTTTCTCTCTTAGCCCCTCTGCCACTCCTGGTTCACTCTCATCTCTTCCAAGGTCTGCAAGCACAATAGCCAAACAACAGATTAGTATTTCCTCCCCGACATGCATTTGACATTGTGCGAGAGAATGAGTGCCGCTTCTCTAGGCCACTAACCTTGCTACAGTATGCAAGGCTAATTATAGTCTTCACAATTAGCACGCTAATGCTAGTCACAGCATGAATGTCATTCACCTTTGATAAAGTCCCGGCCTTGCGGCTAACCGCTTATGAGCCAGTGCATTATCCCACATTATCCGTTCAAGCCATTTGAAGTTAATGAGCTTTGATTTATGCGGAATTCGATGTAAAACGGATTTGGTAACCTGGTCAAGCAGGCTTGCCAAGTATGCCAGTGTAGACCTCCATTACCGGAGGCCCACCAGTCTGGGTCTGTCTCCAAATTCTGAAAGAGCTCGAAAAAGCACTCCACGTATCAAAATTACAATCAAATGAAATTTCTGGGACCATCAGATAAGCAACAAAGAAGGAAAAATTGGACTTCCTTTTGTGAAGAGAGATATCACACACGCACATCACACTCCTAAATGGGATGAGGTTTGACAATGGCATTACAACCTGGATGACAGTTGTGACCTAAACTATGACAGATGGAGAATTGATGGGCAAACCAAGTTATGTCTTGCTCCCTACGGGCTAATCTGTGTGAAAGTGATTCAGTTAACCCTCCGTCAGCTGGACATTAGCTGGACAACACATCAGATCAGTGTTTTTCCCATACATCACACTTATTCAGAGACGAAAGTGGTTGAGTGCTTTGTGGTAACCTATTACTGTCTGGTCAGATTAAAGCACGTTCAAATGATTTCATTTGGGAAAACTGCTTTTCAGAATCCTGTGTTTTCTGTGTAGGCTGTTAACAATATTTTGTCTGCTGCTGAGGCCACAATGGCTTTTCGTACCAAGAGCCAGTAATATAAACTAATTAACATTCACACAAATTCTACAGAGCTGCTCCAATAACAGCTGCTCTCCTTAAAATTCAGTTAGACAGTTGTTTAGTTAACTTCTATGACATATTTAAGTTGTGGAAGACAAAATGCAAACAATTGACTAACAACTGTTTGTATGGTTTCCATATTTTTTAGATTATATTTAACTTTTAACATTATATATTACTTCAATGTAACTGTTATATTTTTTTATATTTTATTTATATATATATATATATATTTTTGTTACAAAAGAGACTAAAAATAAAAGCTGTACTTTCAAAACATAAAATAATCCTGAAATCAAGTTCAGTTAACACAAAAATACTAAGTGGAATTACAGTTGTAATTAAAATGTTTCCTGAGCAGCAGATCAGCATATTAGAATGATTTCTGAAGGGTCATGTGACTGACTGAAGTCTGCAGTAATCCAAAGAAATTCTGATCAAATTTAGCTTCACGTTACAGGAATAAATTTGAGTTTAATATATATTCAAATAAAATAGAGTAATTTTAAATTGTAATAGGGTTATTCTTTTGTCAACTATTTTTGCTTAATATATCTTTTTTTTCTGACGAAAGACATATGTGTGCAGTATAGGGATGAAAGCCAAAATATTAAATGTCATGGATGAATGTTTACTGAGGAATCCACTTCTTTGTAAAGAGGGTTAAAAATGGCCATTTTCACCTAAGATCCAGAGTCCCATTACAGGGGGCTAAAAGTGACTTCAGAAAGATGGCAGCATCATAATGTTATTTTAGTAGTTTGTAAATTCTGTTGACTTTATTAATCTTTGTTGCATTATGTGCCAATGTGTCTATTTAAAAATCAGCAGATTTTTTCTTTGTCTTAATGCCCTTCCGGATACTGGGTCTTAACAAAACTTCCTTTTTGGCATCTACATTTTTAATATGGCCAATAATATTTCACAGTGTTACTGTTTTAATGTATTTTTGTATCAGCCTTGAAGAGGCTTTTTCAAAAACGCATAGTTCTTGCTGATCTTAACTTTTGAATAGTACTGAATAGCATTCATTTTCATAATATCGTTGTCTATTTAATATATTCATATTAAGTATAATTATATATATTAAAAACTTCATATCATAAAGTTTATAACTTTACATCATAAACCCGACCTCTAATGTGACCTTCAATAAATGCAGAAATATAAGACACTGGGAAAAAACACGGGTAAACAAAATATTTCAGCTGCCCGAGAAACATCACAACTTTGCCTCCCCAGAGTGCAATCTGCTGACAAACAGCTCTCTCATTTTGCAGAACATTTTAATTAGACAAGGGCTCTCTGGATGTAAAGAGAGGTTTATGTAAATCCAGGACGACTACAATGCTGTTAAATCAATTTCATTTCACTAAACAGAGGCGCAGCAGCTGTACCTCTGAGGTCCTGCCTGATCTGTGCGGGATTGAAAAAACAGTATGGCCTCGGAGGGACAAATGCAATCACATGCAGTCCTAAAGCACCTCAACTTGAACTGCAGTAAATAATTGCTCTTCTCACAGTTTTATTAAAAAAACAACAACTTTAACTTATAAAATATTGCCCTACATAAGTTGTCTAAGACAGTCACAGGACATTCAGTTTGCTAGGGTTTACGTGACATGGTCTGGTTCAGTACACAAAGATGCCAAAGAAGAAGGACCTTTCAGTGGAAAAAATTTTAGAATCTCTAAATAACCTTTTGTTGAATGGGAAGATTCCGTGGATGTTAAATGTTCTTAATGGAAGCACAGATGTTAATAAGTAATTTATTATTACTAAACTTTATTGTTAAAGGTCAGTTGGTTCACCCAAAATAATAGAGCTTAGAAGTGCCAGGATAATTTTTTACTATAACTCCGATTGGATTCTTCTGAAGAAATGCATCAAAACTAGTATGGCTTGAGAGTGAGTAAAACACTAAATTTCTCTAAACACAGTTCTCTGAACTAACCATTTAAGAGTGCAAGTCATGCTAATCTTCAAATGCAAATATTGTAGACCCAGTCAAAAACTCTTTTACTTCTGGTTCTACCACACCAGGAGGTTAATCAAAGATACTTTCGCCTGATTTTTGAAGTAAAAAACCTAATTACAAATGACTCGTATTAGTGTCTGACAGGGTCAGAAAGCGGGTGTCCTCTTGCCCCTCCAATACGCCTCTCCACGCTTCCCCCTGTTGCTCGCTCTCCTCTGCAGATGTTTTCAGACATATTAAAACAGCATCAGTAAATCTGCCGAGCGGCCACCCTCGATCCTGCCGACACCGCGAGTCGTTTCATCACCTCGTCTGTAATGAAACGACGGGCCGACGGAATCCGCTCAGCACGGCATTAATCAGAGCTTTCCTACTCCATGTGAAATATCAGACCTCTCCTGACAAAGGCCCCCCTCTGCATGAACAAGCCGATCATTATCTGCTCCTGTAGGAAATTAAATACGGGGCCCTCCGTCTGTAATATGCGGATATGCAGATTGGCAGACGGAATGGAGGGACGAAACTGGCCAACACCAGGGCGACTTGATTAATATGCGCGGTATGAATACGAAATCAGACAGCACGTCTCATGTTGTTGGGGGGGTGGTGGGGGCGGCAGGACGACGACACCCACATTAAAATGTCACCACTGTGGCCGCACTCACATGCTGATTTGGATGAAGAAGCTAAAATATTGCCTTTAAAAGGGCACACTGGGGAGATTAAAAGAGCCTTGTTTGCTTGTTTTAAGACGACGGGGTCATGGTGAGATGATTTAACCCCTCTATTGTCTTCAGGTCAGTTTTGACCCGAGCTCTAAAAAGCTCAGTTTTGGTGTTTGGAACCAGGCTTTGTGACATTGTAAAAATCTTGGCAAACACAGTAAAGTTGGTAACACTTTACAGCAAAGTACCATTAGTTAACATAAGTAAATGCATGAACTAATGTTAACTAACAATGAGCAATACATTTGTGACAATATTTATTAACCTTTTTAACATTAGTGAAAAAACTGTTTATTGTTAGTTCATGCTAGCTTGGGTTCATTAAACAGCTTTTGATTTTAATAATGTATTAGTAAATGTTAAACTTAACATTAATACTTTACAATTTGTTTAAACAAACATGAACACAATACATTCCTTGCAGTATTTATTCATCTTTGTTCATAAAAATACAATAATTTGTTGTTAGTTCCTGTTGTGCATTAACTAATGTTAACAAACACAACTAGTGATTTTAACAACGCATTAGTAAATGCTGAAATTAGCATTAACTATGATTAACAAATGCTGCTAAAGTTAACTCATGAACCTTATATTACCAAAATAATTTGTGTTTTTAGATGTTAGTTAATGCAATTAACTAATGTTAATAAATGATTTTTTTTGTTAAGTGTTAGCAACATATTTTATAATGTTCATATTTACAAAAATAGTTTTGTCTTTGGTCTCAAATTTAACGTAAGTTTGAAAGAACAATAATGGCCATGACTTGGACCTTTCAGCATGTTATTTTATTTATCTATGTTTATATTTATTTATTTTCATTATTACTTGGTTGTTTTTTTTTGCAATCAATCGAAAAACAGCGTTTCCTAAACACCTGTTGTACCACAATAAACAATGTTTTCTATGTATGGAGGAAAGGATTATTACTTAAAATGTAGCTATAATATGTACAATGTTTATCAATGTATCAATATTCGAATGAATCGATATTCTAATACTACACAAGTTAAAATGTCAGGTATTGCAAAATGGCAAAAGTTAACGAAAACTAAGTTCTTTTCTGTTAACACAAAAACGAGTCAAAAGTTTCTTTCCTGTTAATACATATTATGAATCAGCATTTAATAGAAATTACATTTAAATGTAAAAAAAAAAAATCTATTTGAATGTATAACATATGATTTTTTAATTAGAATAATTTTAACAGTCCGAAAAAGGGTATTCAAGGGAATTTTCGCCCCAACTGAATTTCTTTAGTTTTTCACGTGTCTAATTTGAGTCATAACAATATGTATAAAATAATAAAAATATGATTAACAGTTTAAAACAGCAAAATCAGCAAATGAATCAACAGATGGAGATCTGCACATCTGAACTGTAAGCTATATGCTTGCAATGTTCAAGAAGAAATAAAAAATTTAATTCGAGAGACACTTCCCTTGTTTTTCTCTTGTGCTACTCCTCTGCCCCCTCACACTGGGAGAGAGGAACCAGAGTGATTTTGTATGAGAGGCCATTTCTCTGGTATTGTTATTAATAAGGACCTGCACTGACACCTTCGCCAGGCCTGATTGTGGGGCTCATCTGCATTGTATAGCGAAATAGGGGGGATTCTGCAATATTACCAAAGCTGTAATTTCCTGCAATATCATTTCACATTCGTCCTCTTTTCTAGTCTTTTTCCACCGCTTCTCTTCTGGCCATTTCTACCCTGTTGGAGTGTAATTAAGAGTCCTGACCCTGTGACCTCCTGGTTTTAACAAGCCATTTGGAAAATGCTCTGAAAAAGCAGATCTTTAACAAAATATCCCCCCCCCAGCTCTCCCAAGGGGTTCAGCGGTAGAATAACATGATTAATCCAGTAATTGTATGGCAGGCAGTAGTTGTATTTCTCTATCTGAGTGCTAGTTTTTCTCTTTCTGAGAGGATGATTACATGAGGAAGGGATGTCCCGTGCTATCGGTTCTTCTGAACAAACTATCTGCTGGGGGCATGATTGTATTATGCCCGCTCATACTCGAGTCACAAAACTCACAAATGTCAGAAAAAAATGGGGGTAGCATATAAAACCCAGAGGTAAGTAAAGGTCCATGCAGACTTGTGTGTCACACTCTGTGTTAACGTGATTGGCACAACGTGAGGTCATATTTATTTAACTTAGGGAAATTCTGGATGTACAATGCCCTTTAAGACATATGATGAACAACAGTATGTTTCTTCCTTCTGCAGAAGACAAAAGAGCACATTTTGAATACACTTTCCATGCATTTATAATTCAAGAATCAAAGATCACTATAAAAGTAATTTGTTCCACATATTCTGAAACCACATGGGAATTTATTTGAGCAACCAACTGAAATATATGTTAAAATCCCTTTATAGATATAAATATTTCCTTAAATCATTTCAATTATTTTATCTGGTGAGTAAGCGATGACTGATTTTTCAATATTTGGATGACCTATTTACACTAAACTCTGACTTAACACCACAAAGAATACATTCATCTTATGTATTATAAGCCTTGAGTTTTTATTGTCTTTAAAACAGCCTTTTACATTTGTACTGGCATTAAATGTTTCTTGAAAACCCCCCATTGTACTACCAACCTATTTTGCACTTTTAAAGAGTAATGAGCGCTGTCTTGGGTGGTTCTGCCAGTGCTGTGTTGGGACACCGGAGGCTGGCGTCAGGCAGAGTAAGCTGAGCAAGCAGCAGTGCGGAAGACAGCCTCTCTGGCATTCTGTGTTTTTAAAAAAGGGATTGAGGCAGAGACTCCCCTTATGACAACACGCTGACACCTCAAACGTCAATGCCAAGAACATGCACTAACTCTTCATGCACGTCTTTTGTAAAACTAGCCTTTGTTTAGTCGATGCACAGTACACCCTCAGAAAATAGGTACAGATGTGATTGCTGGGGCTGTAACCTTTCTAAAGATACTAATATGTAGTTTTAGGATACTAATATGCACCTTTTAAGTGGCAAATAAGGTATAAAGGCTGATCCAGGTTCAACATTCAAAAATATACTATCTCACTGACATGTTACCAACATCTTTGGCTGATTATTCAGACTTGTGGAAAAGACTTTGTGAATATGTTTTGTTTTATAATACATTTCTAAATGTACAGTATGGTTGAGTAATGTTTTACTTCTACAAGGATGCATTAAATTGATCAAAAGTGACATTAAAGACATAATATGTTACGAAGGATTGCAAATTCATATAAATGCTGTTCTTTTAAACTTTCTATTAATCAAAAAATTAGAAAAAACTCTGTTTATAAGGAGACCAAATTTTCTATACAACATATACTGGTAAGAAATGTTTCTTGAGCACCAAATCAGCCTATTAAAACAGTTTAAGGAAGAATAGATGTGACACCAAGGGCTAAAGTAATGATTCTGAAAATTTAGCTTTGGAAAACAATTATTACATTTTTTTAACTGTAATTTTGCTTGAATTTGCTCTATATGTCATATGGCATAATCCACAGCTAAATGGATGGATGGAGTAATATATAGAGAGAAAGAGAGATTACCTGTTCTGTGCAACATCCTTTCTACTAATAGTGAAGCTGTCAGTTTAATTGCTTCAAAAAGAGTGAAGTTTCCTCTCACTGCAGAGAAATACAATGTTTATGTGCTCCTGAATGTTTCTTTGTATGTATGCACGCTTTAATGAAAGCAGCACATTAATATTGATCAGTGACCAAACTGACTGGACCTGCGCATAAAACAGTTATGAAACACACTTTCCAGCCAATCAGAATCAAGTGTTTAGACCATGGTATTAATTAGTATAAATCAGGGGAGCTTGGGCTGACATCCATACCTGCAGATACTGCTCATATTTATAGTGTTAATTTTTCCTGGAAAATATTCTTATTGGAAACATGTTTGCAACAGTTAAAATATCATACATTACCGCTCAACGAAAGTTGTGTCATTTGTTTCAGGACATTTTAGCAAATAACAGCCAAATTCAATTGAGATAATGAGTTATACGAATATTTTGGTTCTCAAGATGATAATCAGATGCTGTAATTGTATTGTATCTCGAGACGATGTGTCCAGTCACCAATCCATCTTTATATTGATTTATAGCAGTTGTCAACAGAATTTAACCTCATCCGATATCACATACTGTAACTCTTTGATGTGTGAGACCTGTTTTGTCTTTCACAGTGCTTCACTGATAAGCCTTCCTTCCAGCCGAAATGTACTATAGACGCTTGAAGTTAGGACTCCCTATTAATGAGCATGTTTGTTAAGTTATGATAAGAAGCAGGCTGTGATCTAGTGGGAACAGTGTGTGTGTGTGTGTGTATCTCTGTGTGTCAAAGAGCATGAGCTCATGCCTCCCAAGGTAAACCAAACGCTATATTATTCCTACTAAATACACACACACCAATAGTGTCTCTCGACCAATTCGTACAAATTTTATGAGGTGGCAGGACCTCTCTTATACGATTTTAAACCCCAGTGATGGGTAGTTTTAGGGGCGGGGTTAAGTGTAGGTCATTCATACTAATTGGCAACTCGTAAAACACGTTTGATTTAGTAACAATCAGCATAATTCAGTCAACATTTGTTGAGTGCACTTGCACAAGCCTTTTTCTTGTATCTGTCCAAGTTTGTTCTGTTTCTTCATGTGATTCCAGACAGACTGGATGATGATCAGATCAGATCTCAAGGTCTGCAAAATCTCATGAATATTTGGAAATGTAAACTGATATTTCCTACTGACACACTACAGCAAAATATAGAAATACATGACTTAAAAACTAGTACTCCAATAATAATACTAGTATTCTATTATTTTTGCCGTCACTGTATTACATGAAAACATTTAACATTGTAATAATAATTATATTATTATTTTTATTATTATTTTATTGAATTTCTGATTAAATAAATGCAGCTTTGGTTTATTTCAGAAACAATAATAATACATAAAACTGAATGAATGAA
The DNA here is from genome assembly GCA_032361065.1 of Enteromius trimaculatus. NCBI lineage: Eukaryota > Metazoa > Chordata > Actinopteri > Cypriniformes > Cyprinidae > Enteromius > Enteromius trimaculatus. Next base: position 2,378,267 of record JAUMHP010000001.1, on the reverse strand, counting down.
AAATATAAAAATAAAAAACAAAAGATGAAAATGAAATGCTTTTCTGCGATGTGAGGTATTATTTCTCTCTGCCTCAGCATCAGGCACGACGCCCCTCTTTTCTGACGGCTACTTGAGTCTGAATGCACTGTTATTATAGGCATTATATGAAATTGGGTGTTTTATGTGAAGCGGATTATGGATCAATAACGGTGGTGGATGTGGTTGGGATAACTGGCCACTGTCACTTCTGCTCTATTGCTGCTGTCAGGGCTGATTTATAAAGTATGTGTGTGTTTGTGTGCGTCCTGCTTCTTTCATTTATTCCACATCACTCACTTGAATGGTTGTTGCAGTGTGTCTCAATTTACCCTGGAAAAAAACCTGATTTGCGAGACGTAAATGCACCTACACGAGAGCGGACAATCTACATGTGCTTATAGAGGTACTGTAAGGAGAGTGATTGCCCGTGTGTGTGTGTGTATGCGAAGGAAACTTGAAAGTGAGTTTATGCACAGAATTTCTTGATTCCGAGGAGACATCTCACATTACAAAGACATTAAGAAATTGAAAAGACACTTTTATGACATGGAATTTCCGTTTTTACAATTAAAGGCCATGGAATTTCAGCATAGTTAAAATACATTTTTCTGGACTACATTTCTCACATGAAATATTATTTTCATCTGACATTCTTAGAATGCATCAATGAAGGTGCCTTTGAACTTCTGTATTAAAAGGTTTAACACCCTAGTTTTCATACAGTGTATAGGCATATAGGTAACAATTTTTTATTTTTTTTTCATCAGTTATCTATATCCACTATTTATATTTAATTCAATACATTCCATTTTAAATACCATGTTCAGATTTATACTTGAGCAGCCCGTCATAGAACAGATTTGTAATATGCAAGGACACAATTGTGATGGCTCGTGGATCGGTCCACGTTGGATTTGAATCTGAAACATTTTTTTACCTGTTAAATGATACTACTTTCAACAATAAAAGCAGCCATTTCACATTTTAGTTCTTAGACTGGTTTCTTAATGATAATAATATTTATTTAATTTTATTACATTATTTTATGTCACTGTTTTGTGGAATAACATTCTTGATAGTGTCACAATATATACAAACCACAGTGTAGTAGTTAAGTCATATTTTGTCAAACCAATGTATGAAATTCAATAAAAATAAAATAAATAAAAAATAAAATCTTTTAATGTAAATCATTTAATGGAAAAAACAGTAGAATATGTCCATATGTTATAAACCACACTTAAAATAAAAAAACATGACCAAATAAAAAAAGTCCAAATATCTCATGTAAAATGCCTTTATACTAAGCAAGTCTTTTAACAGATCAGTTTAACGTGTATCTGTGTCTGTATGAACGAGAGAGGATGAAGTACCTGTGATAAACTACTGTTAAAAATGTCCATGCATTTAAATAAAATTAAATAACGCTTAAAACAGTGTGAAGAGAAATCCTCTTTCTCTCCTTCCAGGAGGAGTTCTGCCCCCCAGTGGCACAAACAGACACAGCTAAGCTCCAGGTCTATGAAAATGCTTGTTCAGGAAGGCATTAAAATGTACATTACCCGTGCAAATTTTGGGCCTTTAAAACTTCCTTGACATATTGTTTTTTCAGAAAGAAAATCTTTGAAATTGTAAATCAACCAAACATCAATGAAGTAGGTTTTACAAGAAAAAAACTCAAAATCTAACATCTAATTCAAATTGTTACTTTCAGTTACTTTGTAATTAATTGTGAAATTTACCAGCGATTTCTGAGTGACAGTTGTTTTCAAGTAAATCCTACAACACTGAAGGAAGCTCAATAGCTGATACTACACAGAAGAAGCCTTGTTTTGGTTACTAAAGAGACCAAAAACACAAGCTTTTATCACCATAGACCTTTACAAGCTGACTTTTACAGCTTTAGTTAACATTATTATCCTTACAACACAATGACTGTTTTTATAAACGTTATGAAATCTTGGATAATTTATTCACTGATTAAAACAGCAACAACGATACCAAACTCCCCGAAACCACAGAACACTATAGAAAGACATCTTGTTTTTTGTTATTTTTTAATGCAGCATTTAAAAACGACGTGCTAAAAACAGTTCGAATTTATCAATTAAAATGCGAGAATGAAAGAAAAGCAAAGTTGTGGCTCCAGGAACTAGCACCCAGCGGATAAATTTGCTGTTGAAATAAAGGGGAAGGCTTCTCTCTCTCTCTCTGGCTATGTCACTTTTACATAAGACCAAAATATAGGGGAACAATAGCAGCAATTCTCCTCTGAGTATATCGAGCCTGGTTGCCGCTTCCCGTTCGTTTCAGTCAAACAAGTAGGAAACAACTAAATTATATGGCACACGAGGACAGTAGCGCCCATAATTTCAGGATCGACAAACCCTGCAATAGAATTACCCAAATTACCAGCACATGAACAGTGTGAAGTGGCGTAATCCTTTGATGTTACTGACACTGCTGACTGCACAAACGTCCAACTGCCCTGGATATTCTCTCTCTCTCTCTTTCTCTTTCTCCCTCGCTCAGTGCTGCACTGCTACCATCACTTTCATCTCCGAGCCGCTCTCATTTTACATCATTTAGAATCCATATCTTAATAACAGAGGTTGAATTCCTAATGATGCAGCAATTTTATGATGACTTTAAGAGTATTACAAGTCAGACAAGATGGGTTTGACTGAAGTGCTCTAATTAGTTAAATGAAGATGTAAACTACAAATGGTCGTACAAATTAATTTATTGAACTTTTTAAAAATATTTTAATGATTTTTCCCCCCTTTGCAACATTTAAAGCAAGGTAATTATAGTGAGGAATAGAACTAGAATCTAAAAATGAGAGCTGGATGTTACAGCATACAAAAAAGTATATATATACTGTATACTGTATATATATATAAACTGTAATGCTGTTTATCAGCATTAGGATTTTTTAGAAATCTATTTACAGTACATTCACATAAATACACAAATACAGTAACAGCACAGACTTTAAAGAGGTTTATGAGTAATACACTAGCAATTTTACACTTATTCCATATTAAAGTCATTTTGTACATGACTTGAATGGAGTAATCCTGACCAAACTGAAAGTAGCAGGTACGTGATACTAATGCACTTCCGAAGCGTTTAACTCAATCAGATGGATCTCTAAATGTACTGTGATTATTCATAATGTGCCTTTATAGGAAATATATTTTTTCTTTCTATAAATACCTTATCGACATATTTAAAAAAACATCTCGCAAGACCGTATATTCAATCAACAATTTAAAAATGCAGAGGGATGCTTTATGAATACATGAATAAATTCATTTTCATTACATTTGATTTTGGGACAACGACGCTCCAAAAAAACAAAAGCAAAAAAAATCTTGGCCTGCACCTGCAAAATACCTCCGTATATACAAATCAAGCTCAGCACACAACAATGAGAGCGCAGCTCCTTTTATGAGCCGGAGTATCTCCTAGAGCAGCAACGCCTGGTTTTCTTTTGAGGAAACGCCACTGTGTAAACAATAACAGCGAGGATTTCTGTTCAGTGCTCGCGGCTACCGCAGATATGCTCTCGCGTCCTCCTACGGCAAGAGGGAGGGAAGTTTTAAATGACAAACATAGACAATAGAGGAGCATGAGAAAACAAATTAACCTGTCAGCCCCTAAACAACACGTCAGCACGCCACACTTGACATGTGATACTAATCTTTTCAGTCCCTGTGGGTGAAACAACAACAACAAATAAAATACACAAGACATGATTCTCTTCTGGTGTTTTTTTATGTGAGACATTGTGTCATGTGCATAAAAGAGAGGATCGTGTGCTTGTGATGAGGATGTTTAGGGCTGTGGGTGCTGGTGTGGACAATTTTTACAAAGTCCACAGATCAGCTTACTTAAATGTGTTCAAATATTCAGGTAAAATAATCGAGTTTCTTATCATTTATAAACACTGTTCGTTTTAAGAAAACAGACCACAGCGAATGGCTTCATCGACAAAACGCACGTCTCAGCCAAAACTGCTTTGCACATGCTGTTATACTGGTGTGTTTTATTTAGGATGCTGGTGTTGAGTCAGAATCTAAATTCCATTGCTTGTGTTTTCAAAGGCTTTTGCGAATCTTCCCATTTCACTCCTCCGTCTTAAGACAAATGAAACATTTAAAGACGTGCCTTCTTAGAAAGGCAGACGCTGTAAGATTCCGATCAGAGGAAGAAAGAGCGCATAATGATAATGCTGCTATCTTTTAGTCATTTCCGTCACGTAACCCTGCCCCCGTCTCACAATAAATATAAAGGGTCGCTTCAAGACAGCTGAAATTTAAGTAATTATCCGTGCATCAGATTATGGGTCAAACCTACTCTCTCTTAATCTTGCTTTGTTTCAGAGCACTTTCACTCACAGGTCACGTTTTATTCTGTTGGACCACGTATTAACTAGAAATTCACTTTAGTTATCGCTTTTTAGATGTCACTGGGAACTGTCAACATGGTCACCATGGTTTTATCTCAAAAAATCGTATGACGTATTCCCTAACAGTGTTTATATGTAGGAGCATTTAAATTATTTATACTTATAAGTGAAAAGTTAAAATATAAACATGAAATTAGAATCATTTTCAAGAATTTCGTCCTCCAAACTCCACGCAACATTTACGAATGAGCAAGTGAGTTAAAACATCATGTTAGCTGATTTGATAAAGCTTTTAAATTAAATAATGTATTAGTAAATGTTAAAATCGGCATTAATAAATGCTTTAGAAGTACTTCTCTACGTAATAAAAGTTAACAAATTAAACCTTATTTGTAATTGTCAGTATAATATAGAGAAATTTTAATCAAACAAACAAGCCTATTTTTCAGAAATATCACAAAAATGGAGCATATTCATGTATTGTAATTTTAATTGTAGGTTATATACTGTTTTAGTTAGGCTTAACAATTTGCTTTTTTGTATTACTTTTATATTTTTTGGATTTTTACATTATAAACAGGCTGTTTAATGGCTGGGTTCTTGCATGTGACATATTGCATGGGGCATGTTGTCACAAACAAGTGATCCATGAACTATGCATTCAGTATTTTTTTTCAGTAACCATACCTTCTATATCTGTTTCAATACATAAATGAACTGATCTGATCTGAAAAATATTCCCACTGGTAAAAAGCGTGACAGCTAGGCCTGGTCGCCCATATTACTTTCTTTTCTTTATTTATATTAGGGACGTTTAAATGATTTTCTTTCGTTGGAAACTCGAGCAGCATTTTTGCCACCTAATTAACCCAGATGCACCACATTAATGAGTTCTCCCTGGTGGCCACCTTCTTTAAAGAGAGAAGCCTTGCCTGCGATCTCCACAGGGCCAAACCATCAGGACATTGTCAGGGCAAACAATAGCCTTATCTGGCTCCTATTCAAGCCACCTGATTAGCTGAGAAAAAGGGGAAGAGAAAGAAAAGGCCATGTCCTTGCCCAGTAGCTGTAAATGTCAGCAAAAGGCCAGGAGACCCACCGCTTCTTTATATACGTTAGCATATTTTACAGACGGCCAGCGGAGCTCTAACGCTATATGGATGGCATACGGCTCTCCAGTGGTTCTCAAATGGCTTTACGTCAGGACCTTGATTTTTTTTTATGGGATATTAAGTGGTGACCCATTCCAGTAAATAAACTGTCTATCATGCAAAAGGGTGTACTGTGTCAGAATTTGCTAAATATAAATGTAGAATTTGGACATTTCTCTCGCAATTCTGAGTTTACATCTAAAAATTCTAAACTTATTTCTCTCAATTCTGATTCTTTTTGTTTCCACCAAGGATGATGATTGTGATGTTATATCTCACAATTCTGAAAAGAAAGTCTGAATTGTGATTTTATATATATATATATATATAGATTTATTTATTTATTATTATTATTATTAATCCCATGGTAGAATCAAACTTCTATAATTATTAACAAGACAACTTGAAAATAGAATTACTATACTATAATAGAATTATTTTTAGTTTCAAAATGTCTGAAAATGGATACTTTGAGAGCTTCATGCTTTTGTCAGAGAATAATTACTTACTATAAAAAAGGCAGGTTCAGCACAAATTATCTTTGTGGCAAATGAACATGTATTTAACACAGTTCTTGCAGTTTTCCTCATATTTTTAAATAATAAAAGCATGTGATGCATGCACCTGAATTGACCGCGAACAAGTAACAGATAAATTTGCATCAAAATACCACAGACTTTCATAGAAATCTGAGCCTTTGATATAAACTACATAAGCTATCTCCTTCCTTAAACTCTCTTTAATAATGCACAACCATACTGTATGACTTTGTATTATTTCATTTAGAATTGTTTGCATTTAGAAGACATTTCAGCCACCTGCAGGTTGCAAACCACTGCCACACCGAGGCTTGAAAAAAGACTGACTAACATACAGAAATCAGTGACTGAGAGCGAAGAGGCATATTTAACGCAGAACAATTAGAACACTATAAATTAATTTATTAATGTGCGTTGATACTTTAAGTGGTTTAACATATTGAAATTTATTTTCAAATGTGATTTCCAACCATTAACGGGTTATGTAAAAGCGTACACTTATAAGTACTTTGTTAAAAAGAGTAGGTATAGCAGCTGAAGACAATCGAAACGGTATACTTTATTAACAGAATTAACTGTAGAAAAAAAAAAGAGTGAGTGACCTGCGTTAACCCATGACAGAGCGATCATCCCTTCCTATGATGGAACCTCAATTAACATAACAATTTAGGATAACAGGCCATTAGTAGGACACGAATTAGGGGATTATTAGCAGCTAATTTTCCACCAATTTAGCACATTAGAGTGTAATTAGAAGGCACTGGAGTTGTTCTTCCTCGTCTGGAGGGATTTTCTGTACTGAGTTATGAGAGCAATAGGTCAGCACTTAAAGTCTCCAAGAGATGAATACAGTACAGGTGTGACCCTACTAAAGTGGACTTAACAGTCAGCAACTTACTATTCCTATCTCCACAGAATAAAAATGCAAGTAAATCCACCCAAACCCCCATCAAACCATGTTAGCCTCATACATGTTTAGACTCCGAAAGTGTCATTTCTGTTTAACTACAGCTGCTGTAACTCCAGGTTTCCAATGCCAAGGCTCAAAGCTTCAATTCTCTGCACACTGCATCCATTCACCGCCTAGTTAGCAGCTCAATTACTAGCGCTAGACCAAATTCCCAGGCTAAAGATGGGCCACCCACAAACCACCAGCTAACAAAGACATCTCTGTCTACCCCGTCCTCCCGGCATGAACCCCCTCGAGTGGACAGTCAACATTGGACGCCCCACAGAGATCATTCAAGCGCGGAGGACTCGCTACACGCTATACCATTAATTATTCCGCCAGATTAGAGAGACAATTATTATTGCACTTGTGCTAATTAGAAATAATTTGAAGCATTTGTAAATTAGTCCTTACAAGCACCGACGGACTGAAGAAACTCATTTATAAGACTAGCGTAAAACAGGAGCCCCGGAGGAGGGCTACCTGTTAACCATTGCTGGGCTCAGCACATTAAACAGATATGCTGTGAGTATAGTGAGTGTATATATGCAGTACTACCTGAGGACAGGGCTTTGAGAAGTTTGTAAAGTCAATGCATTAAATGTATGAAATAGTAACAGTGTCAACATTGCAGGTAAGAAAAACTGACTTCAAGGTTTATCAAATGGTAGAGCCACAGCAACTGATTCCAGTTCTAACTTATAACTGCATTATAACAAAAATCATAATTGTTAAATTATTACCTGTAATTGTGATTATTAATTATGATCATCACAATTCATAGTGAAGAATGTTTATACTATTTCTTGAAGCAACTGCATGCCATATTTTTAAACGAAAATAAACAAGCTAAAAAAAAACTGAAAAACAAATTGATTTTCTATGCTAATGCTAAATTAAAATTAAAAGGAAAACAATGCAAAAGATAACATCTAGAAAGAAAAGAACACATCTTAATAGCACAGAATAACATAAGTGGATTCTAAACGATGAATTGCTGCTTTAACGATTATGTGATTGTGGTATCCGTAACTGTAACTACAATTAGAAATTTGATTAATCGTGCAGCCCAACAATAATGCAGATTTGTCTCTGCAAGTCAAGCTACTGTTGGATAAAATATATGCTGTACATAACAAAAGTAGCTACAGTAACAACATTGCTACAGTATACAGGCCGTTCACATGTGGTGTCTTTTGCGCCCTCAAGTTCGTTATTTCAAATGTAGGTGCATGGTTTGCACGCTTATTATGGAAGCAATACGGTCACAACGCACATGTGGTGCGACACACTAATTTTTTCCAGCCGCGTCCACACTGCATCGAGACATTTCAACATTTCAGAACGCCACAACTGCACCGCGGGTCATGTGACAAGAAGCAACCAATCAGCTTCATTCTTGTGACAAGAAGCAACCAATCAGCTTCATTCTTTCCTGTAATAACATTGAAAGCTCAGCCAAAATGGTAACACTTAATAATAAATACACTATAAATCATTAGTTAAGCATTAGTAAATACTTTATAAAGCATTGTTCCAGCATTAATTATCATTAGTAAGCAGTTTATAAATACAGCTATAAATGCCTTGTTCTTGATTTATAAGCATATCTAAATGTACATTTAGGAGATTTAAATAATATCAAACTGTAGCTACACTTGATTTCTTTTCTAAGAAACTGAAGGTTTGTTTTTCATTTTCAAGTGTACAGTTGTATAATTAAATTTTTTACATCTTGAAAAAATATTACTGTGTTCTGTATCCCTCTGTGTTGTGTTTAACTTTGCTGTTTAGAATATAAATGAGCCTTTACATCTGCTTTATAAATGCTTTACAAGGTATAAACAGTCCTCACTTTAGATCAGCTCACAAAAACAGACGTCTGGCAACTACTAATGCTTTATAACTACCTGACTTAATCATGAATTACAGCAGGAATATATGTTAATAAAGCATTTATTAACACACTGAACAACTATTGTCATGTGTCTAAAAGATAAGATTTATTGATGCAAATTTAAATAATTTATAAATCATTTACTTAGATTTTCTAAATGATCTTATTAAATACCAACAACTCGTCAACAACTGGTTTGTAAATAACATAATTTAAAAAAATGATAAACTGATCATTAATAAAGTATGAAAATGTAATTATTAAACATTATATATATGCACAAGAACAAGGCATTTATAGATGCACTTGTAAACTGTTTACTAATGCATAATAATGTTGGAACAATTGTTTATAAAGGATTAAATAAATGCTTACTAATGCTTAACTAATCATTCATAGTGTGTAGTTATTGTAAAGTGTTACCGACTAGGGATTACAGGCTTGCTCTTATTCGCTGTTTTAATAGTAAGATCTGGCAACATGGAGTCCAGACATACCACCACAAATCTAATACATTTTCTGTGAAATCTGTCAACTGTAACCTCCCAAAACCTAAACAAACATTAGCTTCTCCAGATTTCAAATCAGGGCAAAATATCTTGTAATTTTAGTACAGTCCAGCATTAAAACGCTTTTTAAAAATGGTCAGATCTAAACCGAAGTTGTTGCCACCACCTTCAAGAGATGTGAAAAACGTAAGCAGATCTGCTTGGAACTTGTTTACTTGGAAACAATCAGCTACAAGAAATGCATTATATTAAAATGATAAAGATTCACTTGTGCGATTTCCAACTGAACTGCTTTAAAACTAACTGGGAACTGTACTTGGATGCATGGCAGCGAACCTTACCTGGGGTTTGACAACTGCTTTCAGTCAAACCCAATGAATCACATGAAAACGAATGGCACCAAAAGCTCTAGTGTGGAAGCACCATAAGACACTGTCTTTGTTTTGCATCTTTTTGGCCTGGCTACTCTAGTTGTTCTCTGAATGAGGTAAGATTTCGTCTTTCTAAGCAGGATGTTGAGCAGGTGGCATGATCCCAAACGGTTTCTAACATACGGAAGGACTCTTAAACCTTTTCCACTTTATTCAGAGCCCAGCTGCCAATCACCGAATAGATTCTGGGTGCAGAGTGGCTGCTGAAGGGGCTTGAAGAAAAGCAGGGGGGGCCTAGAGGAAAACCCTAGCAAGGCTGGAGATTTCTTTAGTAGCGTCCTTTATTACTACAAAAGGACTATGATTAGCGTGGCTACAATAAGGGCGGTCAGGAGAAGCATACCAATTAGGTTACTGTGAGCACTTTTGGTCGCAATTGCTATGGAAACCAGCCCCACTATCTCACAAACACACACACACACACCGCCTAAACACATCTCACATACACTCTTTGTGTAATTATTCAAGAGGAGGGTAGAGTGGTAAAATCAGAAGCCTGCAGTGTTGCCAAGCTCATAAACATAAGGGATATCAGACAGGAAATATTCAGTCAGCTGCATCTGTAGAAAAAACACTACTGCAAACATTCACTAGGTCATGGTTCATCTTATGAGAATCCTAACTTTAGAATTGGCTGTCACCATTATTTTGGAAAACGTAAGCCAATATTAATTTTAAAATGGCCTTATATTCTTAATGCATGAATTTAGTCTTGAACGAAAGAGTTATTTATGAATGTGTGTTATTTGAAAACGTAAAATGTTACTTGAGTCCTATAAAACTAGTTTATATTTACCATTTGTCATTTCATTTGATCAAACTTGCATTCAAATGCCACTGTTATATGTTATAACAGTGTTTCACTATTTAATCCATTCTAATTCGGACAAAATCAAGACTTAGTGAAAAAGAAATATACTGAAATGTATTTGAAATACATTTATTTCACACTAAGTGTACTACAAATACATTTACATATTTATGTACTTAATAAAAATCCCCTGCAATTGTACTTTTGGTATACTAGAAGCATTTTAAGTATACTCAACTTGAAGTTTGCTAAACAACTAATTATGTGCATAATGTCCTTTAACTGTGTGGAAGTAGTGCTGAAGTCCAATTCAACATATACTGGAGTATATTCGATTCACTTAAGACTAATATTAATTTTCAAAAATCATACAAACCTCATCAAAACACATTTAAGTTTAATATTAAGAAATATGCATTGTGCACAAGTAGAAAAATAAGGTTTAATTATAACTTTTATATAAAATATGTTATTATATTTGATCTATATTCTAATATGAAATAAGTGTATTTTAAATGTAATACTTTTTTTTAGTCGGGAGCCCATCCAACATCTTTTTCTTCTGAACGCACTGTTAAATATTTCAGATTGTGGAAGAAAAATGGGCTGTGAACAGCAAATTATGTTGACTTTAAATGTCCCACATAAATTAATGACAAGGTACACCATAAATGTTCAGCACGGCTTCAGTTGAGCAGCGTGAAGCCTTGTAATTATTGGTCAAGACTCCACTATTAGAAATATTTAAATCTCATTATTAGCATAGAGGCGGGGCTTGACTGATTAATGCAAAGAGGAATTTTGTGTGCTATAATAAACAAGTCCCCATTTCTCTCTCTCTCTCTCTCTCTCTCTCTTTTCTTTTGCTGCATCACCCCTTTGTGTTCTCAAAAAGGTGAAAAGCTGAGCTAACATTGGTACTCCGTCACCTCACTATTAGTATCCTGTTTAATCACTTTAATTAATTTTCAGCCTCACAGTGGTAAACTAATCAAATAGATGCCAAAAACAATGACAACCTTTTGAAGAATCACAGAGAAGGACCACTATGTCATTACATCAGCGCTGCAGACAACACGTGTGGGACAGACAGGGAATATAGAGATACACCTAAATAAATGTTTTTGATAAAAACATGGATTTTAAATATTTTTATAATCAATTTTGTAATAAATAAATTCAGTTTTAATAGATGGTTTTGTCTTTTGTGTTTTTTAACATTATTATTATATTTGTTGGGTTTTTTTGGGAAAAAAACTGTTTACTTTTTTGGGTTAATGTAAAACAACATGTCGTGAAAATACAAAGACAAACATCATCATCTTCATCACTTCAGACACTGAATCCTAACTCTAGGATGCAGGTGGATTAAGGATTTTCGTCCATAATCTCTGGGCACTCCGGCTGTTAAACGGATGCATGCTACGGCTTTGTGCTGTGAATATATTTAGCTCTCTGAATTTCATTCACTGCTGCTCCAAAAGCATCGATTCCTCCCTCTTCACCACCCTCAGCTGACTGCATTAGTGCCAGCACAAATAATACAGTTTTAGAGCTCTGAGACCCTCCTCAGGGCAAAAGATTAAACCACTTCTCAGAGGATCGGAACCATACACACTTCACAACACACACACATACCAAATAAAAGACAAACACACATTGCATCAGCAACATACTAGATATTTATACTCAAGCACCGCCAGATTCACACATGCACACCACAAACAATCACACTTGATTCAGAAACAATTACATTCACAGGGAGAATTTCATCCAAACCTCACACTCAGTAAGTACTCAAGAATATTGTTAGGAACAATTTACTCCGACTGATAATTCATTTAATTTACCAAGAAATGGAAGGTTCGAGCTTAGTCTGGATTTGACTGAGATTTCTCTAAGGTTGTCTTCACAGAGTGAAGTAACTAGCTCACTTGAGCTCACTTAATTTTAGGCTCTGAAAAATTAATTTAGTTTTGTTTTTATAATATGTTGGTGACTGACTGATAACTGATGGCAAGTTTGACCCCCATTAGAAAAACAATCCATGAAGTGACTAAAAATGTAAAGATGGTATACTAAAAACACAGCTTAAACCTAACAACATTACATTTATGACAAATAAACATTTGATTGCATTTCTCAAACCATGTTGCTCCAAAAATATTGTATCTTGCAATATATACCCCAAAATGAAAATGTTGTCATTATTTACTCACCTCATCTCGTTCTGAACCTGTAAGACCTTCATTCATCATCAGAACACAAATTAAGATATTTTTGATGAAATCCAAATCAAAAAAGATATTTCATTAAAATAATAACACAGCTCAGCAATGCATACCGAACAAACCCGTTTTAAAAGCATGCAACACTCTTTGAAGATGTATTTTTTAATTACTGTTTAGTTTTTTACTTTAATGTTACCACGTACTTTACTGAAACATTGGAATGTAGTGCAAGGTTATTTAATGTTGCTTTTTTTGTTTGAGTTTGTCAGACATATTCATTGTATGTATAAACTAAACTTCTCCTTTTATGTGTCAGGAGACAAAGTAATAGGGGTTTGGTAGAACACGAGGGTGAGTAAATGTTCATTTTTTTTTTCCCCCAATTACCCAATTTGCTGAACCTGAGCACAAGAGAACTGTGAAAGTTGAGCGGGTGACAAAACTGTTCCCAGTGCCTCAGAATCACACATGGAATCATAATTTCTTTTCCATCACTCACATTTCTGAGAGCAAAACTCCCTTCATTATTTAATAGCTTTCTGAATTTGGCCCTAATTGTGCTGATGAGGCGGGGAGGAGAGACATCTCTCAATTGATTGCTGAGGATCAAAACAATGCTAATTGGGTTTCTGCAGAGTCTTTGATCATAATTCGATTGAGTGGTCGTCATTAATTTAATGAGAACGAGTCTGACTGTGACTGGAATTACAGCTGACAGTTTGATGAAGATGAGGATGACGAAGGGGGCTAAAGAAAGAAAGAAAGAGTGTGAGAAAGACGAGGTGTGCTGAAAGTGTGCTTAAATTTCGATGTTCTTCTCATTGCTCGACAAATATATGTGAACATTACTGTACATTATATCTGCTCATCCTCAGCTTACATTAAAAAAAAAATACTGTACACGCAGGAAACTGAAGTTTGTTTCTGCCCTTGGAAATTACCAGCATAGTCTGAGAGATTTAAAGGTGCGATGGTGGTATGATGTAAAAGAGTCACAATTGCAAGAAACAATATCACAAATTTGAGCTATAAAGTCAAAATATGAAATCAAATTGCTGCTAAAAAGCTATAAAATTAAGTCACACTAATAAATAAAAGTGCAACTCTGGGTATGATTATGAAATACAAAGCTCACAATTATGAGAAATATTCACAATGTGACAAAGAAAATATTCTAAAGAAATAAAGTGAGATACAAAGATGCAACTGAGAGTCATAGTCACATATACTGAGAAATAAAGTCAAAATGAGGAGATAATACAGTTGCAATTAAGCAATAAAGTCACATTTTGAGATATGAAGTGGCATTGTGAAATACAAAGTTGCATATAAATGCGTGATCGCAATTTCAAGAAAAAAAGAAAACATTTTCCCTAACACAATGCTTTGTTTTTTCTCCACTCTGAGGTGGAAACAGGCTTCCTCCGGCAGCTGTACAGCACTGTCTGCTTAATTGAATTATTTGACCTTCTTCTAATTGAATGTTTAAATCTAGAAGAACAGCAAACAACAAAACAACAAGAAAGTAAGTGGTCTTGCTGCATGTGAAATGACAAATCCCCAGAAGACGTTACATCAAAGCTACCCTGAATCCAAGAGAAAGTGATCCAGACGGTGTTTACCTCCGATACTGTCTGTTTATCTCCCTCTCTTCCCTAATCTGGATATAAACAAGAGTCATGCAAAGTACTTAATAAAGGAGTTGGCTTGCTCCAATATGACAGGCCAAACTAATAGGATTTAATGACAGTCCATTTACATGTCAGTTTGTGATGTTGTGAAAGAATGAGAGGGATAGGGTTGGGGGGGAAGGGAGGAGTGAACGAGGATATTCTGGGCTGCTTTTGACGCTGACAAACGTAATTACATTAGACGGGTTGCGTCTTGGCGGAGTGTTGCAGCATGTATCTGTTTTTAAAAAGAGGGAGCCTCTTTACTCTGGATCTTGTCAAGTCTCATCTCTTGCATCTATCCTCTTAGGTAGAGAGAGCTCATCCGCTTTTGTGCACGTCTCACTCGCCCGCTCGCCCGCCCGCTCGCGCACACACCGCTGAGGCCGGACGCCAATTGGCTTCCATTTCTCGATTAGCTTTGATGTCGAAGACGCAGCTCATCTCCAAATGCTTCCATTACTGGTATCACATTAAAGAGCGAGTTCAGCGACGGATCTAAGCGTGGTACACTTTCATGTGCATTCCCTCTTCATGTGAAATACTTCACCTCTCTCACCGCCACGTGTAATTTCACATCTCTTAGCGTACGCCGTCCCTGCCTGCTCTGGAGACTGGGTTCAAATGGAGCAAGTACACTGTGCTTGAGATGAGTGCAGGAGATTGTAAAAGCTGAGCTTCAGAGTCTGGCTGGAGAGCAGTGAGAGAGAAAGAGAAAAAAATCGAGATCATAAGACCTTCAACAGGGCTTTCTGATGATTAAATATGCAGATTCCAAGAAAACGGCAACTACAATCTTGTCATTTTATGTTTACTGCGCCTATAGCTCCTGTGCCTCAACATCACCATCTATCCAGATCAGAGACTGAGCTTATCCTGTCACGGTTTAGCTGGTTAATATGGCGCTGTTCTGCACCATCTGATTCTAAAAGCATCTTTCTGGATTGACAGTCATTCAAAATTGGTTTAATATTCAGTTTAAGTTTTTTGAATAAGTGCAGAGTTTTGTCTCATTTTTAAACCAATACGAAAATTTTAATCATACGCTGGTTAAACAATAGGAATATATTGATAATATTTTATAGTAATTAATCTGAAATTAAATCTTCGGATTCTATTTAAAGCAAAAGGCAAGAAATAAAAAAGAATCATTCGGCAGGACACGGTGACAGCCACTGCTGCGGAGAATCTTTGTCACTAAAATCGTAATTAAATCATTAAAATGCATTATTTCAAAAATCGCATTTCCATAACAAATGCAGAATAGTGTTGCTGTGTCTCCAGCACTTTAATTGACTTTCTAAACAGCTGACTTTGACAGCACAAGTTTAAGAATTATCAACAAGCATTGTGAGAACAAGACCTGGTCAAGACCAAAAAAATCTGGTAATCTAGTAAAACAAAGTTACCAAAAAAAAAAAACGAGTAATAAAGAGAGAGATGAATGGTTCTGTCAGACAGGCAGACTATTGTGATTTGGAATATGAAGCCACATTTTTCTAACCTTATGATAGATAAAACGCTTTCAGACATCTGGCAAATAAATTAACAGTTTTATTCAGCAAGGATGAATAAAGGCTTTTACATTATTACAAATAATTTGTATTGCACATACATTCTTTTGAAGGATACTGTAAAATGTATAATTTCAGGCAGTGCAACTGTTGTCAACACAAACAATAATAATACATATTTCTTAAGCACCAAATCAGCTTATTAGAATGACTTCTGAAAAATCATGTGACGTCTAGAGTAATGATGTGGACTAAAATATTAAGGTTTTTAGTATATTATTGATCAGCTAAATTAATTGCCTTAAACCTTTATGAGCAAACGTCTTTCAAAAACCATTTTATTAGTGTTTATGAATAAATGTTTGTCAGTGTGTGTGCATCTGCATCCCACCAGAAATATTCCACTCTCAGCATAACATAACATTAGTTGTTTTCCATCTCTCCTTTCGTCTTTTTAATTTCCATCACATGTTCTGTAATATAACCTTGATGAGTACACGTTAAAGGCCCTAAACTAATAGCGCTCCTAATACTGGAAAACGGAATTAGACTTGATCGCTCTTATATCGTGACGAACATTCCCTCCTCCACCGTCTGTCAATTTTCCTCTGTCCGCTGTGATCGCTAAATTGTCGTTTAGAAGACAAGAAGGGGCCCTAGGGACGGCACAAAAGAAGCGTGGAGCTGACCAGCGCTCAGGTGGAATTGAATTGGAAATCTTCCACAGGGTTGTTAGCATAACAAAAGGCCTTGTTGCTTTAGACAAAAGCAGGCAGTTTAATGTAAAAAAAAAAAATCAATCTCTCAGAGGAGGGAGGTATTGTGCAGGCAGACGTACAGGTGTTCTTCTACCGCTCCTTAATCAAAAGTGTCAAAACAAAGTTGGAAAGTTATCTTTCCTCAAGCCAGCAGAACTGGCACATGTGTGCATGTGCAAAAGTGTTCGTCTATTGTAAGAAGGGCGCACAAGCTGGGTATAGGTACCAATCTGAGCACCCTGGGGAATGTATGAATATATATTTTGAATGTATAAATAGGAACTACAAAGCAGCTTCAGCAAGGGCAGAAACTCCTTTTATTAAAAAAATTCCACTATGGAATAGATTCATAACACAGCTAAGTGTTTACAGCTGTGGTATATGCACAACAAGAGTGCCAGTGTTTTTCAGTGGCCTTGGGAAAGGCGTCACAGTTTTTCTCTATATGCATTTTAGAAACATTTTTAATAAAGACTTAAATGATGGCCTTCAACCAAATAAAACAAGATAAAATAAAAATCTTAAGATAAATCTCACTACCACATTTAATTCAAAGCAAACAAACTTTAGTCAAAAACAGTCTTTACTGCATACACAAAGCATGGAAAAACTTCATCAACACAGAAGAATACTGGGTGAAAATTGAAAACGTGAATGACAGAGACTAAGACGTTCTTTGTCAATTACTAAGAAGGATTGGGTCCAGCAAACCTCAATTTTCACCTTGAAGTAGCATCTCATAAAGTCGGTTCTGTTATTTGTAGTGAATCACGTTCTTTCGAATGGAGCAGCATTTACTTCACACCGTAGCCGTAGTTCACTGACAAGCTGCAGTATTGCATTCATAATCATAGATGAATCACCTGTGATAATGAAGATGAAATTGCGTAGTTAGTCAGGCTCTGTTTAAAAAAGTGCTGCTTCATCTGTGATTTACTACTGATCACTTGGGATGTAATGGTATTGTAAATACCGTCGTACCGCAATATCTAATTTTTTCGATAATACCTGGGTCGCATGACTCAATAAAATGATAGGTCTTCTGAGAAATGTTTGCTCAGACGAATGGAACGAACGGGAGGTAGCGGGAACTACAATTCCCATCGTGCCCATCATTCTTTGCGGTCTGTTGTCAATACAGATCAGTGTTGCCAACTTACCGATTTTCCCGCTATATTTAGCGACTATTCAGACCCCCTTGGCGACATTTTTCTCTAAAAGCGACTAGCGTCAAATAACAAATTTTGTTATTAAAATTGAAGTTCCTGTTTCAAAGTTTACAGATAGATGGCTAATGTGTGTGCCATTGATATGTTCAGCGTTCATGTAAACTGTTTAATAAACACTTCTGTCACTTTTTTGAGCCTCTAAATTAGTTTTGTTTTTCCTGTAAATGATTCAATAAATACCGTACCATGTCATTCATACCGAGGTATTACCGTACCGTGAAATTTTGATACCGTTACATCCCTACTGATCACAGAAACGGCTTTGACGAGATGTGCATGACTCATATTCAATTTCAATTCAATGCACAACCCTACCTTGAAGACTCTGTTTCCACAAAAACCGTCCACAATGTTAAATTGCAAAAAAATATTGCACGTATCGTGAACGCTAACTACGCCATAGAATAATCGCACTCGGGCTCGGTTCAAGGTAACTGTGTCTAGTGCTAAGTAATGTTACATACATTGCATAAAGCAATCAAATATATAAAAAGACTGCATATTCTTCACTGTGAGAAATTGAATATATGTCGTCTTATTAAAGTTACAAAAATGATTTAGTCAAGAGCAGTGAAAATGTTCTCTTTTTTTGTTTGTTTGTTATGAAATAGAGACAGCAGGAATATTTGACTGCTGTCACTTTAAGAGCTGCCCTAATACAATATACTGTACTGATACAAGTTTTCTTTCTCAGCTTTCATTTAGGACCTAAATTATGAGGATACTTGCAAACATGGGCATTTTGACAAAGTGTGTGTATTTCCTCATTCAAGACCTATAAAGCGGCAAAAATGACTCAGTTCAAATAACTCACTTGTTTTACAAGCTCAATTGCACAGCAAAACCACATGTAACACAAAAGAGACAATAGTTCAAAATCAGATACTGACTGTTAATCGAGTCTACTGGTATACCAGCCACTCCTAATGTAATCTGGGTACTTTAATTTAACATCTTAATAATCCAATTTCCATTTAAAATACAGAGAATTTAAATAAAATATTTAACATCTAAAAGAATCGAAGGTGCACGTGAGCCTTGAATCACAAGCTAAAAATACAATATGATGAAATCTAAGATGGGAAAAAGTTAGAGGAAGAAAAGGAGCGTTAAGTGGAAATTCCAGCGAGAGATCTGCACTTAAAGGTGTTTGTGAAGATAAGGTGAGTCTTCATTTATCAGCTCACACCCAGCTACGTATTATCATAAAAGTGATTTAAAGGCTCACTAATCCCCTCAAGTTAATGAACATCTTTATTTTTCCCAGCCAGGGAGAGAGGAAGTCGCTGGTGTTAATGCGTGTGTCTATCCACCAGCTCTGGCAAGCCGTCCCGTTGGGATGGTGTTGTGTGTGTGTGATACCCAGAGAATATGATGTGTAATTTTCCAAATTACACCCTATCGTTCATCCCCATTCACGTTCCCACGTTCGGTGCATCACCCTTTGCTATTGTCCCCACAGCCACACATGGATAATTTACCAGTGTTTATGGGCATTAACCTGCACAGAGAAAGCTGACTATTCATGGTCGCCACCATCCATAATGCTTAACCACACCATAAATAGTTTTCTGGAAATCACTGTCACTCCCAACTTCTTGTAAAGTTTCTGAAAGTGTTAAATGCTAATGCTTTTGTGTTGAATCAAGCTAGAAGGTGAAGTTAACTGCCCTAGGGTCCCTCCTCCCATTCCGGCCACCCAGTCAGCTGTGTAGGGACCAATGCCCCCTTATTCTCTGGGGAAGTGACCCGTGGGGACTCCATATGCAAACCAGTTGATTAAAAAACAGTTAGCGAGACACTCAGCCAGAACGGTATGCAGCAGGATGGAGAGGGGTTGACGTGGAAATGGGTGTCAAATGACTCCATGCCACAAATGTTTCATATCTCCTTACAGCTTAAAAGAATTTAACTGACTGATTAATGGGTCTGATGAAAATTTAATGATTTGGTATGATGACATTTTCTGAGCAAGTTGCACTTCACACAAGGGCTCTATAAACTTTGGGAAGGTCTAAATCTGAGGGATAATTCACCCAAAAATGAAAATTCTCTCCCATAATTTACTTTTATGTGATTTTAAACTTTTAGGATTTTCTGTCTTTCACAGAATAGCTGTTGTTGTAAAAAAAAAAAAAAAAAAAAAAAAGATGTTTGAGTGAACTACATTACATTTGTTCTATATTTATATCTATATTGTTAATACTTCAGCTATAATGGCAAAACTGCTAATTTTCAAACATTTTATTAATAAAACTAGGAGTGGCAATATTAAAATATTTAAATAATATTATTATAAACAAGTCAAATTAATTCCATAATAAATTATATTAATAAATTAATCACAATAAATGAATGCTCTTTATGGTACACTTTTTTACCAATGAATTTAAATTTATTTAAATAGTGTGTAATAAATGACAAAAAAAGAGTAAATAAATTTATATAAATAAATCTTTTTAAATCACTTTTTTTTTATTTCTCATATAGTATATCCAGATTGTCCCAAGATCATAATAAGCCTGTTTATTAAATTTAAAAAATTGTAGCTGTTAAGGAAACAAATCAAATAAGAAAATAGTTTTTTGAAATTTAAGAGATTTCTGCATGTTTTGATTAGCACCCTTGTGAGTTACTAAAGTTCTCTAATTTAATTTATAAACCTATTTAATTTTAATTACAAATATATATATATTTTGTCTAATTTATAATATTCAGCCAGCCTTTATGTATCCCTCACTTGCTTTCTCTAAAGCCACACCAAAAATGACCTATCGACCAAATCGTTTTATTTCTTCCTTTATTTCCAATCATATAAAAATAAGTGCATAACGCATATCAGTAAAACAGGGCATAATAATTCCCCACCTGAAATTCTGGAGCCTCTGTGTTTGGATGACCATCCTGGTGTAGGGATTTGTAATTGCGTTGACTGGAACATTCAGTGGATTTTCAGGGTTTTAGCTTGGAATGATGAATGGCATTCCAGAATTGCTTGGCAAGGGCCCTTGCGCCATGTAAAAATAAACTTGGCTTGGGTGATGCAGGCTGGATTAAGGATTAGGTTTAATTGTTCATTTATGCCATGTAAAGTTGGAGAACCTTCAGCTCCGTTCAAACACTTCACACGCCCAGGTTTACGGTTTCAAAGATCCCAACGTGAAAGATTCACATACAAACCGAGATTATCTTGTCACTTTGATTTAGTAAACCAAGTGAGGTTTGACGATAGCCCCGCCAATTTGGATTCAAGGATTACAATTTGATTTAATTAGAAGTACAGCAAAAACTGCGATTTAAACATCGAGAAAATGATTAAAAGTGTTTGCCGTCAAGAACAATGTCATCTTGTGTGCAGTATTAGCGAAATCTGTCCTTCAAATCCAGCAAAGCCTGCTTTGCATGGTAGGTTATCTTTTGCTATAGCGTGTAACTAGTGTCCTTGTCCAACTCAAACAAAGAAACAGACTGGCGGTGCGGCCCTCTTTTGACATGATTCTTATGGAATCCATACTTCAAGGCCCGTCCTTCATCATTGTAAACATACACAAAAGAATCACATCATACATTGGAGCTGCAAAATATAGCAGGCTTTCAACCTCAATTACCTCCTCAGGGTTTTTGACAGGGCCAGAGAATGAGAATCAATCTCTAATAAATTAACCGTGTTGTCTCACACAAAGACGGACCGTTTTTGACATGACAGAGGCCTCATTGGTCCGCCAACAGCTGTGGATGACAAGGGTGGCTTGGTCATTGGTCTCTATGTCCATCAAGAGCAGATGGCAAGCCGCTTCTTAATTCAGTTTCATCAAAACTCTGATTCTGTGCATATAAAGCAGGTTTAACACATAACTTACTAAACATTTTAAAGATCCGTGTCAGTCTAACAAATACAACTCAAAACATTCTGTATGTTTCCTTTGCTTATAAGCTAAGGTGGACTTTCAGAGCTTTTGCATGGATACTTATGTTGTTTGTCCAACCTGGTCTCATAAAAATATGTACCTTGATATAGATATGTATTACTGTTTTTTTTATTATGTACAATATACGAAGACTGTTGCTAAAAGTTAATGCTCTATCATGTCGACACCAAATCCAACCTTAAATGCTCAATAGTGTTAATAAATGCAAAACTGATATAAAAAGTCATTTGTTGATGCATCCATGCCTTTTACATAGATTTGAACTGTTTTGTTGAACCTTAGTTACACAGGATTCGAACCAAAGCTCCTCACCTCTCAAGTAATCTGTGAGCTACCGAACAAATCTACTGTCTATGAAAACCCATAGATATGAAGCTGGATCTGTGTGATGCTAACATTCATAAGCATCCGTTTTCATAACATGAAATAAACTAGTGTGGGTTTGAAAAGACCTGAGGGTAAGTAAATAAATGTCCATTTTCATTTTTGGGTAAACCAGTCCTCTATGGTAATCTCAATATCACCTGTTGAGAGAGGCCTCTCGTAATATTGCTAACTGATATGCAAACAGAGGTTAAATCATTTAATACGCAATGTTTCCCTGAAGACTGCGCATTAATTGAGGGACAAGTAAATATTGACAAAGGGAACAGCGGTCACGCCATCTCTTTCCTCATTCCTCTCGCTCTGCTTTCTCTGTCTGTTTCTTTCGGCATTGGATAATTTGATGCCAACTCCACTCACATATTCGTTGGCAGGTGTGTGTGTTAAAGACAAATAGTGGTCTCTCGAAATGAGGTTCCAGCAAATGCTAAACAAACAGACCTCAGAGTGCAGCACGGACAAGGTCTCTTATTCACAATCAGAGACTCACTGGTCATATACAAGAAGAAGAGGATGCAAAGCAATTAAATAATTCTTCAAATAAGTTTTTAGTCATATTTTCCAATATGAAAGAAAGTCTGAATTTGTACTGAAAAAGTAACAGTTTGCATAGATTATCTTTGGTTCATTTATTTAGTGAAGCTGACATTACTGCCATCATTATAACAACTATATATTAATATATTATATACAGTATATATACAGTGGGTACGGAAAGTATTCAGGCCCCCTTAAATTTTTCACTTTTTGTTATGTTGCAGCCATTTGCTAAAATCATTTAAATCATTCTTTTTTTTTTCTCAATGTACGTACATCACCCCATATTGACAGAAAAACACAGAATTGTTGACATTTTTGCTCAAATACCACATGGTCTTAAGTATTCAGTATTTGGTAGAAGCACCCTTTTGATCGAATACAGCCTTTATACAGTGAGTCTATATTTAGGAGAGATGCAACAAGTTTTTCACATCTGGATTTGGGGATCCTCGATCATTTCTCTTTGCAGATCCTCTCCAGTTCTGTCAGGTTGGAAGGTAAACGTTGGTGGACAGTCATTTTTAGGTCTTTCCAGAGATGCTCAGTTGGGTTTAAGTCAGGGCTCTGGCTGGGTTATTCAAGAACAGTCACAGAGTTGTTGTGAAGCTACTCCTTCGTTATTTTAGCTGTGTGTTTAGGGTCATTGTCTTGTTGGAAGGTAAACCTTTGGCCCAGTCTGAGGTCCTGAGCATTTTGGAGAAGGCTTTGGTCCAAGATATTCCTGTATTTGGCGGCATTCATTCCCTCGATTGCAATCAGTCGTCCTGTCCCTGCAGCTGAAACCCCCACAGCATGATGCCACCACCATGCTTCACTGTTGGGACTGTATTGGACAGCTGATGAGCAGTGCCTGGTTTTCTGCACACATACTGCTTAGAATTAAGGCCAAATCTTGGTCTCATCAGACCAGAGAATCTTATTTCTCACTATCTTGGAGTCCTTCGGGTGTTTTTTAGCAAACTCTTCTTCCCCGATAGCTCAGTTTGATGGCCACTTCTAGGAAGGGTTCTGGTCGTACCAAACGTCTTCTGTTTAAGGATTATGGAGGCCACTGTGCTCTTTGGAACCATAAGTGCAGCAGAATTTTTTAGTAACCTTGGCCAGATCTGTCTCTGAGCTCTTCAGGCAGTTCCTTTGACCTCATGATTCTCATTTGCTGTGACATGCATTGTGAGCTGAAAGGACTTATATAAACAGGTGTGCGGCTTTCCTAATCAAGTCCAATCAATATAATCAAACACAGCTGAACTCAAATGAAGGTTTTTCTTTTTTTAATAAATCTGAAAAAATGTCAACAATTCTGTGTTTTTCCGTCAATATGGGATGATGTGAGTACATACTTGAATACTTTCCATACCCACTCCATATAATTTAACTATATATTATTGTCAATTTCATTGGACAGATACAAATTAAATTTAAGACGGATCAGACATATCAATTTCCACTGATGTACTTGTAAAATAAAATAAAATAAAATAAATGTATGACTTGTGTTGCTTAAAACTGTATGTTCTTAAAAGTTATAAAAATAAGTATTTTTCTAAGCATTATTAACCCGATCTAAGAATCTTTCATTACAGTCAACCAGTTGGACACAGGTACAGCTTTTCCGGTGAAACCAGTTGACCAAGTAAATCTTGATGGTTAAGTTACAGTAGCACTATCTTGGCCTCATCAGACCAAATTAAATTATATAGAGTGGGTATGGAAAGACACCACATGAGCAGCCCAGCATGGTGATGATTCTCTATGATATTGTTATAACCAAGTGTAATTTTGCACAACTAGGGGAGATAACTTTCAAAAAAGAAAAGAAAATATCCACACCTAAAGCCATCTCATAAAAAAAAAAAAAAAACAGAGACCAAGCAAGTGAAGGTGAAAGATACACAGAGAGGGCAGATGCAGAGAAAGATAGAGAGGACATTCCTCTTCATCACCTTTGATCTGTCAGTTCTCAAAGATCAGAGGGTAAAAGGTGTCAGATCAATCCCTCCTCTGGTAATAGAGCGCAGCAGAAACATGCTATTTCAGAGAGGGTTGACCACAAACCCAGAAAAAAGTAATTTACTCTGGGAGAAAAAAGATCAAAAAATGGGTGTAAACTAGTCCATGTCACAGAACAGGATTTTTTGTAACAGTATGTCTCAAAAAAACTAACATGCATGAAGCAACATGGGTATGAAGAGTATATGGTGAATAAAAATGAGAAAGCAAAAGCATGCAGAGAGTCTGTGAATGAACCACTCTGTAATAATAGGTTTCCCAGTGACTAAATGCCAAAGCCGATTTGTTTCTGTCTTTCATTGCAGTGTTTGTATCAGCGCTGGTGATGCCTGGCATTTCCCAGCATTCTGTTTGTGATAATCAGTGCAATGGCACAAGCCAAAAAGACCACAAACACACAGAGCCAAATAGAGAAATTACATATCAGACTGAAAAAAATTCAACCACGCTTGAATGCCACCAAATGTAGGCTATTAGCGAGAATATGTGTGTATGAACACATGAGTAAACGTGAATGGTGAGAAGTGAAACATGCTTCCACATCATGTCTAGTTATGAATGAATAGTTATTCTGCGGATTGGGATGAAATAATTGTACGAAACAAGACAGAAAGAAAAATAATAAAATTAAATTTGCAAGGAGTGAAGAGGTAAGTGAAAATTACATATTTTTGCAAAAAAAATTTTCTGATGTAAAGGCTTTAGTTTAATTAAAATTAGTGCTCTTAAATGATTAATTGCGATGAATCACATTCAAAATAAGTGTTTATGTACTGTACAAGATATAAATAATCTAAATAAATCATATAAATAAATACACATACAGCATATATTTTAAAAATATGTATGTCTATTTACATGTATATACTTATATTCATATAATTTAAATTATATTATAAATATATTTAATATAAAATATTTTTATTAAATATCTACATGGTCATGTATACCCTATTCAGCATCTCTGGAGAGACCTAAAAATGGCTGTCCACCAACGTTTACCATCCAACTGGAGAGGATCTGCAGAGGCAGAGGATCCCCAAATCCAGGTGTGAAAAACTTCACACGGCTGACTCATGGCTGTATTAAATCAAAAGAGTGCTTCTATTAAATATTGAGCAAAGAGTCTGAATACTTCACAAGATTTTCTTCTCAAGCAGAAGATCAGTAATTTCTGAAGGATCATGTGACACTGAAGACTGAAGTAATGACGCTGGAAATTCTAAATTAATATTATTAATGTAAAAAGTTACTGTGGCTATGTTTTAGGTGGGTTTTAGGAATTTGGGGTTTTAGCCCACGAGCTAAACCACCTGAAAACCAGCACAGACATTTTGGAAGACAAGAGTAAAGGGTTGGTTCACCCAAAAATGAAAAATCTATCTTTAATTACTCACCCTCATGTCGTTCCCATAAAACCATCGCTCATCTTCAGAACACAAATTAAGAGACTTTTGATGAAATCAGAGAGCCTTCCGATCTGGAATAATTTTCATTTTTGGGTGAACTAACCCTTTAACCTAACTAACTAAAACCAGCTTAAACCATTTTAGGCTGTTTTGACATGGGCATATTCACAATATAGCAACTGAAGTTTCTGAAAAGGCTGTTTTCTAATATAATGCTTGTGAGACCATATTATGTAAGACGAATTAGCCTTTAGCTCTTAGCTTTAGTCAGAGCTTTGTGTTTTTCTGTTATTAATGTGCACATGAAACTACTCTGCCTCCAGCGGCTCTTAAAGAAGTGCTTGTACATTAATTAGCCTGATGAAACACACTTTTTAAATGCGTTTTGACACACAAGAGCACCACTGACCCTTTGACTGTGGCCTTAGGCCTCATCAGCCGTCTTTCTGAGACACACACAAAATACCCCACCTCCACCCTGGCATCATGCCATCCATATGCCCCAGGGGCTGCTGGGAGCTTAGCGATACTAAACACAGACAGAGCAAACAAAACACTGGCACCGGGTGGCGAGACCGGCTCTGATTCTGGATCAGCTCACTTTACCAAAACATTCTCTTGCCTTTAAGCATAAAAACACAAGCTGACTTCAGAACAGTAGTCTTCTCTTTCTTACCCAGCTGCAGCAGCTATTATACAGCATATTGAGTCATCAGCGTATTGCCGCTACGCTCTGGAAAGACAGAGAGGGCTCTGGGGAGGCACTGAAAGAGAGAGAGGCCTTCAAATGCTGATTATTTACCTCCTAATTGAAACGCTGATGGAGGGATGCCGATCTCCTCCTTCCCTGGAGCGTCTGCCCCAGTGATAGCTGGATAATTGATTTCAGCGAACGCAGGTTAAATGTGACACACGGGGGTTTTAATGAAAATCTGGAGACCGCAAGTCATTTATCATCTGCTGGTGAAAAAAAAAAAATGTGGGGAAAAGGAGGTGCGGGCTGTTGACAGTTTAGAGAGGATGAGTGAAACAGTTTGGGGTTTTAGGGAAACAAAAGAGGAACATGCACACCATTTTAAAAGTGTGTACATATAATGAACTTATAATGAAGTTATACAAAGATGTATAGAGGTCAATGACATGGCCATGCTTTTTTCTATTAAGAATTGAAAAATTATCTCATCTCTAAAAGGAAATTTTCTATTATTTTAATATTTTGTGAGTCTGGAGCTTACTATTATTATACAATATGTTTAAATAATTGAAATAAATAAAAAAGATTTTAAAGCGTATTTCTTAAAAAGCATGCAATAAAATTATTTGTAAAAACAAAAATATTATTTATATGTGACCCTGGACCACTAAACCAGTCATAAGGGTACATCTTTTGAAAATGTGATGTAAACATCATCTGAATAAATCATTTCCACTGATGTATGGTTTGTTAGGATAGGACTTAAGTTTTGATATATTTATGGTAGAAAAGCTAAAATATCTTCATGGAACATGATCTTAATTTTTTGCCATAACAAAAAAATCTATCATTTTGACCCAAGCAATGTATTTTTGGATTTTTGATCCAGGTTCACTTATTTTGTCCACTAAATCAAAGTTAGAGTGGTGTAACTAAGGTTATATGGTTGAAAACCATAAAACCAAACATATTATAGAAAATAAAACTTGTTGCTAATAACAATAATGATCCACAAAAAACATTATATAAATGTTCTTTTTTTTCCGAATACGTTTTTCTATAAAAAGTACATTATAATGATGGTTCGACTGCCTTGCATTTTTAAATCAAATTAAAACATTTTTTTAAAAGAAATGTTAACTAACTTGAGAACAAATATGCATTGCCAAATTTTTAACAGTGCAATCATAATTAGCATGTCAACTTCAACGGTTTATTAGAGGTTTAGAACCACTCACAGTAGCTGCTTCACTCCTTTTAAAAACATGCAATTACTACGTATACATTTATACTCGTTTAAACCACATTGACAGAGACAATAGCCTGTCCAATCACTGTGCTATGGCATCACATATTTACAACAAACATGCACTGCCTCGTATGCACATGAGTAATTATTACACTTCTCTTGGGAAATTCTGTTTTGTTTTTTGTTCAGTGTTTCTGAAGTGAATAAAAGACAAATAGACATACAATCCAGAAGACCTTGAATTGCTGAAAAGGTCCTTCCTCAATTCATCACTCAATTCATACCCCCTCTCTTTTCCTTCCTAGTTTTATTTCGCAATATATGGTGTTTACATTAAATCTTCAAAAATTAAAGTGTAATTGTCAACTTTTTTCATTACACTTAACAATACATTACAAGATAACTTTTGGTTTTTAATGCACCCACACAACTAAAATTAAAGATTTGACCAGTGGAATTTATGTTTCAATGTAAAGAGTTTTTCATACCCTCAATATTAGAAGCAGATAAATGAATACCCTCAACAAAAAAAATTTGAACTGTAAGTGAAGGAATAAACAAAAGGTTTAAATCTATTTTATCTCATTTAATTTTAAGCACTTTTAAGGATATGAATCCAAATATTTCTAGACCTATATTTCTAGATATATTAATGTATGCGTTAGTAAACAGAATGTCAGTTCATTTCATGCAATGCCGTGTCAGTGAAGATACTGCAATTCATGAACTACGCATTGTACAATCTTTCAAAATGTAAAGACGAGAGATGAGAGATGTGAGCTAAAGCAAGGGAGAGAGTCTCACAGGCGGACTCGTATTACACTGGATTGCCTGTGCATCCATCAGGACACCTTAATTGGTGTGTAGCCTGCAGGGTTGCACTTGAAGTCCATTTTTTCTCTTGGGGTCATGTTAAAGTGCACCCCCAGGCAAATGTGCAGGATGTCAGTGGTTCCCTCGGCACAAGCCTGCTGTCTCGTTGCCTCTTGATAGACTTGCAATTACACACTGCATCGCTCACTGTCATTTCATGCCCTTTTACTCATTACTTCATCATCCTTCACCAAATCATCATTAGTTAGTATGACTGCTGATTTTCACTTCAATTCTCCAATAGCCTGTTAGTGAAGATGCCTGAATATATATATATAGAGACATATATAGATATATAGAAAGAGCAAACAAACAAATAAAAACGTAGAAACATCTTATGGATTAAATCATCGCTCTGTGTGTTTTAGTCATTACATAACCTGATGTCAGTGTGTGTGTTCTGGACAATGCCCCCCTGAGCAATCAATGGTCACGCCATTACCCATGAGTCAGTTGTTCACAGCCCCTGTGAAATCTGCATAATGACTAGGCATAGAAAGTGTTGACCCCTCTCCGTGGCTCTTACCCCTTTTGACCAAAGAATTTCCATGACTTTTTTAGTTGCTTATTAAATTAAGGATTCAAATAAATAAATAAATAAACATTTTTGGGCCAATTAAATATTTCAGAGCCGATCATAAATAAAATAAATAAATATATATTTAAGTGCTGAACATAACTACAAAAATAATAAATAAATAAATAAATATTCGTCAATCGTTGTAAAAACAATTGTATGTACTAGACCTTTAAATATTTAAATCAATTTCCATTACTTGTCCTCACCTGGAAATCATAATTAAAAATATATTCATTTATTCAAGACATTCCGAGTTTGATATCTCTTGCTCTCTGAAGCTATGACAACATGACAAATGCTGTCTTATGTTTCCTTCAACCGACATCCCCTGAAACATCAATGCATACTTCATGAATTGCAGTCTCTTCATGAACACTTTTATATTGCATAAAAGTAACTGACATTCTGTTTACTAATGCGTGCATTAATATATTATTTAAACATAATGAAATATTTAAATTCATATCCATATAAGTACTTAAAAGTAAAATGAGATAAAGTAGATTTAAAGTTTTTATTCCTGCATTTACAGTTCAAACAGCAGATCCATTAGATATTCAGTATGTAGCCGTTAACATTAAACAAAAAGAACTGCCCTTGAATGCATTTTAAAAGACATTAATTTCTCTTCCTCTTATGTTGAAAGTAAAAGTATGAAAACAATTTAAATTTAAAAACGGAATGATTAACACATCAGAAAATTCTTTTATCATTTATGGGAAGTTATTTATTATGATTTATGTTTGACTTTATGTGTGTGGCATTGACGGAAATCTAAACCGCTCTTTATGTGAACTGAGTTGAAATCTGCTGCTATCAAGCATCAGCAGGTGACAAACATAGCCTTTCCGTATCCCTCTCCACGATGCTGTGAGCAACAGTAATAAACATGGAATATTTAGCCAGTCCTCAGTGTTTGTACAACTGCCCCAGGTTGCCAGATCCCCATTAGCATATTTGGGCTTTGGTCTTTGTTTTACTTTGACCTGTATAATAAATGTCACATCCACAACACAACAAATCAAACGTTTGTTAATTTCCCTGGCTTTCCTCTGCAGCTGCGGGCTCCCATTGTGCCACCAGTTTTTAATTAATGTGATAAGTAATACTTGCAAGGCAGCAATGTGCTTTTTTTCTCCTCTTTTGCTTTTTAATTGGGTGGGCTGAGAGGAAGGAGGGGACACAAGGAGGGCTGAGGAGGGGGGCTCCGAGCGGTTTTTTGAAAGTAAACAAGAGTAAATCTAAGCCATCGAATGTTGTCCTTTTACCTGAGGAGGTAGAGATATGCAGACAATGAGGCTGACATGATTTCCTGTGGTATTGTGTAAACTGATACGCTCAGAATTATGTCTCATAATCTAGAGGCGTTTAAACAAGGGCTCAAAATCCTTACAAAGAGCATGGAAGCTCAGTCACACACACACACACACACACATACACTCACAGTCTTGAAGAGACAGCTGACATTTTCCCTCCCCTAAGAGGCTCTCTCCACAATACTCGTCCACATTGGATATCACACACACACACACACACAGTTCAGCATATTTCACTCTGCACTTAATTTATGAAACTTTGAAGGTTCTGCAACGATGGGAAGAAAATACATAAATACAACAATTCATCTATTTGTCAGAGTAAAATAGAAATAATGATGAAAATATATTTAAAAACTTACTCTGAATGTATGTTTAAATCAGTACTTCTCAGCCTTTTTGACTCAAAGCTGCCCCATTATCCAACTAAATATTCAAAGGCCCCAAATTAGGTATTTCTTCTTTGACAAGCTATTTTTTTTTTACTTAATTTTTTTTTTTTACATAATTAACAGAAACCGGGAGTGTGAATATTTAAATATTCACTAGTCATTTTGTGATTCCAGAAATGTCAAACATTACTTGAGAGCGGGAAAATATATATGAATTTGAATATAAATATATATATATACATACATAAAATTTTTATTGTATGCTTTTTGCATTTTTTATTTTAAAATCTAATTCAGTATCTAATATAGAATTATTTTAATATTTAATGATATTTATATAAATTTTGAAAATATATTGATTTAACTAATTTTAAGTCATTTTCTGGCCCTGTTGGCAGTTTGCTGCGGCCGAAGATAGTGCCCTCTGGAGGTGAGGAAGAGACATTTACTTCAGAAAACCCCATGTCCTCTCAGATCATGTCCTCTTTTTATCAAACCCAGACAGTGAACGTGATTTCACCAAGTGCAAAATGTCAATATACTATATACAATATATTATTCAACCATGATTTCCCTATGATTTAGGTATAAAATATGACTAAGGTCAGGTTTAGACGTCTATATTAGGTCTATATTATAATTTATTTTAGGACAATAATGTTGATCCAGGACCATGAAGAAAAAACACAGAAGAATAATTCTTCAATGCACTACAATAGAGACCGAAGAAAACTGAATACATCATAAAGTCGTTACGTTAAACCGGTCCACTGGTTGAGTCCTGTTGAGAGCTCCTCTGTAATAACAGAAAAATGCCTCAGCAAGAGTCGCTCTATAGCTGGAATCACCACTTCTGACTAACAACGGCAATTATCAAACTCTACACAAACTACCACCGATCTCTCTTCAGGTAGGGTTAGAAACAAGTGTCATCCACTTATCAGGAGGGCTGTTGATCACAACCACAAACCATTGAAGAGGAAGAGGAGGACTCACCCAAACAACAGCCCAGTGCTACAGAACTAGTAATGTAGGACCCATGCACTGGAAAGCCCAAACAATGCAGAGGGAAAATCAGATTCGGTGGAATGGGTTTAAATGTGGTATAAATGTGTTAAATAGAGCCTGCGCTCATATTGGAAGATGAAAGCATAATCCAATTAGCCTAAATATTTAACAGATAAACATGCAAAGGACAGGGGATGGAGACCTGTTTGAATGGCAGGCCTCTTGATTTTCCACAACTGTAAAGTTCTGCTAGTCATTCACATGTTATAACTATAAAGATAACTATGTACTGTAAGCATCCAAACCAATGCACGATAATGTACTGTTTATTATTAGCATTATGTATTTATGCTATTTATGTATTTAACGCTTTAAATGTCAACTCTTTGCACAATACAGTTTCACAGAGATAATAGAAGTAATTATAGAAACTCAACTGGACATTCTGTTGTACAGCAGCTCTAAAAGACAACGGTGTTATTATATAGCTCAAGTCAGTTCAGTACAGCTCAATAACAGTGTGGGTTTCAGCAGTTTTAGTGCTAATGTTGCAACATGTAAAAACATAAATAAAATAAACGAATGAAAAGTCACAGCTTAACTGAGTTGTGTTTTGTTGGTGTGTTTTAGTCACCTTGTGTGTCTTCTTGTCCAGACCATAGTTAAGCAAGCCAGTGTTCAGTCCAATGTTGGGGCCTGTTCCATAAAACAAGTTTACCAAACAAGCCAGGCTTATTTCAATAAGTCAGACTATCTGCCATAAGCCCGGCTTATTTGGTAAACTTGTTTTATGGAACAGGCCCCTAGTTCAGCTCAGATCAATAACACTGTGTAATGCTGAAGCTCTTTTGACATCAACATGAAACATAAGCATATTGTTCACCAGTGTTGTGCAGGTTACTTCCAAATATATTGTAATACATTAAATATTACTTGTTACTGTTATTTAAAAGTAATTCCTTACATTTCAATATCACTGATTCAAAATTGCAATGCGTTACATGACTCCTGTATTACTTTTGGGTTATTTTGACCAAAATAACTACAGAGAGCGCGCCGTCATCGCAGCTGAAGAGTTCTGCATTCAAATACACACAATAGACTAAAGCTTGTCTCAGCATCAGCTAACGTAGCCGACTTACCAGGAATATGTCCGAGGAAAATAGTAGGAAGGTATTTAAATGATTTAGTGTTTTCTGAGTCCGTGTCACAAAGATACATTTCCTAAAACCAAAATATCAACTTTTCATTACCCACAATATAGGGGCGCTTTAAAGTGTAGCTACATATTAAACCTGCATCACATTTACTTACTTAATTAAATCATAGCATTTGTGAATTCACAATAGCATTGTTATTACAGGTTTTAAGTGCTAACATCAGGTCCCGGTGCATCTATCAACCAACAAAATGGACCCAGTAACTTTTAGTAAGCCTTTTTCTGCAAGCCTCTGACAAAACGTCTCTGTTCTCGCTCCCCTTGTGACGTTGCAAGGAGACCTCATTATAATATTACCAACCCATAATCTGTACGTTTCCACCCAAGGTCCCGCCACTTTGATTTCACAAGCGACAACAGTGTACCAGCTCAAATCCT
Source organism: Enteromius trimaculatus (assembly GCA_032361065.1). Lineage (NCBI taxonomy): Eukaryota > Metazoa > Chordata > Actinopteri > Cypriniformes > Cyprinidae > Enteromius > Enteromius trimaculatus. The sequence goes on along the minus strand of JAUMHP010000001.1, from coordinate 2,344,162 downwards.
ATGGCGAAAGTTTGAGCAAAACATACTAACAGTGCATCAGAAGAGACAAGAGAGCAGTACATTTTTGTTCCTGTAACTACTATTGCTGCTGCCACACGGATTAATTTCCCATCTGTTTACCTTCACAGACACATTTTGGGTCCACCAGAGACTTATATGGCATATTGTAAAAAGGGGCATAATATCTCCTATGATATATCTTGCAGCCTTTTATACATAAATTTAAGGCAAAATTTAATCCAGAATTTTCTTTAAATCAAGTACTCCAGGAATCGTGACAGACCAAATCTTGGCATTTAGTTTTGAGACTGAAATTTGCAGGGCATTACACTCGACTCAGAATAGTTCAGTTAACACAGCCCAGGTTTACCAAAGCAGCAGTTCTTTCATAAGAAGCGATCGCAACTCTCACTTGTAACCGTACTGTGTGACTGTAAGCCTATGATACAGAACTGACACCTGTATTCTGCTTCTGTGTGAACAAGGCCTCAGAGCAATCTTGCTGACGGCTCTTGTGCGAAAAACGACTCATTCGTGCAATTACAGCCGTCTCTGAAACACTATCTCACAGCATCTTCTAGCAGTCAGCAGATTGTCTGCCGACCCACCAATAATCAGCTCGGTCTATTCCATCTCTCCTATTCAGACCCCATTGCCCTGCTCCGACCACATCAATGGCAGGATCAGACGGCCGCGCTAATCACCACTGTCAGGATGAAAGAGGCAAGGTTAATGTCCTCTGACAGAGGCATGTACACCAGCGATCTTGATAAGAAAGAGGCCAGTATTATTGCCCCAAGGCTGCCCATTTCCTAGTCGTGGACGGGGTATTGTGGAAGGCAATCGATGTCACAGAGCTCTGGTCATGTGTCTTGTTTGTAACATGTATATCATGCCCTTCAGATCAGCCATTGAGGAAACGGTGAGATATATGGCTAGGGGTTGGGTCAAAGAAAGACAGAAATAACAGTGCTTTGTATCGCTGCCAAGGCCTCTTCAGATTTATGATGCCCATTTACAAAGGAGTGTGCGGCCACCTATTTTCCATTAGCCTATCAAAATCTTTAGTGCTTGTTTGTGAATAGGTTATCAAGGCTTTCAGAGGAGACAATGAATTTATAGCCCCCTCACATTCCTCAAAGAGAGACGTTTAATACTGGGCCTTTGAAATGCATGTCTCTCTTTCCTATGTCACACACACACACACACACACTTAAAAGGACAGGTAATGTGCATTAGATGCCAAGCTTAATTATTTCAATTAAACCAGCAATGCAACCTTTAACTTTATCATTTGAGCGTCTATTCTCAGACGAGCAAGGGAATAATTTCGTTTTTTTTGTTTTTTGATCATTGCTTTTTAATGATTCTTATCACAGATTGGCTTTAGTGCCACAACCAACAGTTACTGCATATTAAATCTAACCCTTTTAAACAAAGCCTATCAGCCACTTAATCTGTTTTCATTTCCTCTACCCCGTCTCAAGAGTAAGAATTGTTCTTGGCGACTGCAGTAGCGGATCTAACAGTCCATCCTGCTAAGAGAAGTCAAGCTGATCTTATTCTGTCATGTTTGCTGGCAAGTTGCCCTCGGTCTATGACAGCTAAATAACACAGCGGAGGAAAATAACCCAGAGAAGCGGCACCTGCTTCAGTGAGACAGACCCAGAGGGAGCACAGCTTTACAATAACATATGAACACGGCTTTCCAAGTTTCTTTATATGCTTTACTTAAAAATGTGCATTTTGGTTTAATGTAAAGAATAATTTTAGCTTTAAACAAGAATCATTCACATACAAATTTTACAAAACATAAAGTATAATATAATTTAATCAGTGCAATTAATCACATCCAAAATAAAAATTTGCTTACATAGTATATACTGTGTATGTTTATTATAAATGCACACGCATGCATGTATATATATTTTTTAATTGTTTATACATTAAATATTTATATATGATGTAAATAATATAAATATACACACATAAATGCATGTAAATATTTTCCAAATAATATGCTGTATGTGTGTGCATTTATGTACACATAATATATAATACACACATGTATACAAAAAAAATAATTGTGATTAATTGTGATTAGTTGTTTGACAGCACTTCATAGGAAATAAAATAATAAACTATAATATCAAATTGCATTATATATATATATATATAGTACAATATAATTACATTTACAATGTTTTAATAATTGTAATACACATACTAATAATTATTTGCCGAATTTACTAGCAGTTTCTGTGTGAAAGGGAAATGCATGCTGAGTTTGAATAATAGTGACTACCTTTTAAACAAAATTGACTACAAAAAAAACAGAAGCATGATTAGGCTGTGTTAAAAAAAACACACATTATGTCTAATAAATAAACATATAATATATGTAGTAGGCCACAAAAAAAATCACGTACACACATAAATCTATATTTTCAAAAATAAATAACTACGAAGGCTAAGTAACTAATACATTATACAAAACTAGTGACTAAGCGTTTGACAGTACATACCTGTCCCTCTTTGCGTTCACAGAAATGGGGGTGGGGCTGTACTTTTAAGCAGGAAGTGGGGGTGAAAAGGCAAAGCGGGCACCAGCGGCTGTCATGGCAACCGATGCTGGAGTTTGGGGCATGCTGTGTCACGGCCATTTCTCAGACACGGTTTAAGAGGCTCAGTGGTTGGTCACATCTCAGTTTTAGGAGTTTCTTTCGTTCTCCTCACCATTGTCCCTTTCTAACTGCCACGTGTTGTCAGGCAATCAAAAACGGAACAGGGAAAAGAGCCGAGATGGTGCAGGAATTGACAGACGGCACTTAAACTTTAGCGGGCCCGTCCAGTCCTGCCTGTTTTTAACCCTTCCAGTAAACCCATGGAGTGGATGTGGAAAACCCACACGGACCAGCTAATTGTGCTAGATCTATAGATCAGCCGGGCGGCTGTCCGCGGGGATAATTGTGCTGAAAGTACTGTGCTGTTTGCTCCCGCTGTGGTCTGCTATAAAAGCACCTTTTTGCACATGCAATTCAAGCCAGAGCGTCAGTCGAAAACAAATGCGCACGGGTCGCATTGTGTCAGGGTTTCACCCACATTAATAAAAACGTCTGACTCTGCTAAATGGCTCCGGATCAGTTGGAGGCTTGTTTACAGTAATCTGTTTACAGCTCTTGCATTTGCGCACAATGTATAAAATAGTAGGACGTCTGATGGCGGCCAATTCCGCGGCGTTCAATGGAACGCTGCACACGCTTCCCGCGCCTGTACTTTTCGTGCTGCATGTCACAATAGACGCCATGTAGCGCGTGCTGCAGTCAGTCATGGTATTATTAGCACTGCATTTGAAATCTGCGCAGGGAGGTTCTGGTTATTTATTTGACTTTCTGTCTGCATGGGCCCATATAGAGCCCTGCTATTTTTGCCAATTCCTGAGATTCAAACAACATTTTAATGAAGCTTATTTCTAATAAAGCAAATGGAATCATGATGTCAGATGGCAAGCAAACCCAGAAGGCCAGTTCTCTATGGGATGGCTCTGGAATTCTTAAAATGGTATTTCTGATATTTAAAAAAAAAAAATGCTTAATTTTAAGAGTCAGTTTAAGACAGTTTTGTTCATGCATGTAAGTTGTCTATAAACTCCCTTGTTGCAGTGGTCTCCTTCTGGCTTGCTGAGATGAGGTCCGGAACTTTCAGGCTTTCAGTAATTTTTAGTCTTTAGACTTTGACTGCATTGGCTGAACTGAAATAAGCCTGCTTTACAACTGAATCACATCTTACAACAACGACGTGTTACTGAACTCAACTGAATGAACACTGAACTGACTCAAACCGAATTGCTGCCCATTGTAGAACTGCCTATAGCTGCCTGATCTATTAACTTCACACTATTACTGATTTGAACCAACTTCAGCCAAACAATGACACCAATGTCTTATAACACCACATTACAGACGAATCTGAAGAACGGAGTTTCCATAATTACTCTGTTAGTTCCTGTTCATTTATGCAATGCTGCTTTAACACGATATGTATTGTATAATGCACAATAGAAATAAAGATGATTTGACACTATTAAACCCTTTCTGTTGCTTTGGCACAAAATGCATTCAATGACTGCATCTTTTAAATGACAGAAATTCTTTACTCAGTCAGGCACAAAGACCAAAACTCTATACAACTGAATGTCTAATGCGCGTGTTTGCTAAGTTCAAAAATGAACAAAATACAAAACTGAATAAGACTCAGCTTTCTACATTTCTACAGGAATACATGAAATATGTTGCAAATGTAAAAACAATTTGATGTAGTGGTTCGATTTCATTATGCTCTTTGCAAAAGATGACAATTTATTCATGATTTTGTACGGTAATGTTAGCACGGAACATAAAACACTGTGTAACGCAAACTGTTGGTAGGTCTAACTGTACTATTTCAGGTCATTTTATGAGTGACAAAGTGTGTTTGTTGGTTGCTGTGAGATTTACGAAGCGTTTTAAAGCATGTTAAATGTTCCTCTTTGCCAGAATAAAAGCTAAGGAGAGCTGTGCTGCGAGTTTTGAAAAAGTGACCCAAGTGTTGAGGAATGTGTCCAAACGATATTAACAGCAGTTCAGCACCAGTTCAGCTGATATTTCAGTTCAGGGATATTTGACGGAGCAAAGGCGCCCTCTCCTGGTTACATGACTGAAGACAAACACACCTTGCTGTCACAGAAACACGACAAACTGACTAAAACACTTCACATCCGATAGTCCTGTGTTGTTGTTGTTTTTTATTCTCTACTGATTATAATTCACATGCTACACGGTCCATGTTTCTATTTGCAATATGAAATTACTCATAAATTGTCCATGACAATCAGAGACTACTACCTGTGTTCAGTTATATCTAATTGATAGTATTTCAGTTTATATATATATATATATATATATATATATATATATATAGAGATATTTAGCATTAAAATATAAAAAGAAGGCTGAAGTGATTCTGTCTCTTTTTAAATATTTTCCAGATACTGAATATTAAACAGATTATTTCATGCACACAACATGCATGTCATGGAGGATACTGCCATCTTCTGGGCATTCGCTTCAATCAAATAAAGCAGCTCTTCACAGTTCATGAGCCTTTAAAACATTTAAATCTCATCTTTAAATTGAAAAGATTTGGAGATAAAGTTTTTATCATAACAAATACTACTTAACAAGGAGTTAGGAGTTATATTAATATTAAATATTATTAAAATGTTTATGTTTTTAGTTAAACCTCTTGCAGAGTTCACTTATTAAATCTTGGTAAATTCAGCTTTGAAGTTTAATGATATGAAATAGACAAACTCATAGATACAAACTCTCTGACCACTTCATTAGATTGCAGTTGGTGACATCAGATGAATGAGGATGACATCGCTCAGATGTTTTCTGTAGAAGACTTTGCTACCATTGCTCTGGAACGTACCCACAAATGTACATTTTCTTCTCACGATCACCTTCTCTCTCACGTCCACTGCTTCACATACGCATTTCCTCCATTCTCTCTGGACAAGTGAAAAGATTACCTCTCTAATCCGCTTTACACAGTCTCATCTGAGTATTTGTTTCCCTTTTCTTCTCTTTCTCTCTCCACTCCCTGGTCTCTCTCCCTCTGTCTAATTCAGTTTTCCTCCGGCACTCATCCATACAACTTCCTGAGTCCTGAAAAACGCTGATCCTATTATAAAAAAGGAAGCAAATGAACAGACAGCCTTGTCTAGAAACCAACTTTTTTTTCTCCTAAAAGGCCTGTCTTAGAAAGTTCACCACCAAAGCTATGATGGAACCCAGCTGCTGAAGTAAAACAGATTGAAGCATTCCCATCACACCTGTTTAGATGGGTTTCTCTCAAACTGAGTCTCACTTTGAATAGTTGTGCATCGCTGACATGTTTCTCCTGTGCCAGTTACTTCAAAATACACCAAGAAATGTGATAATATTTGCTCATTGAGGACTGTTGAGTGAAACAGAGGTCATTTTAGAGTGCAGGATTTGGCCCAACTTTCAGGTGTGATGTTTAAGGGATGGAGAAAACCCTACTGCACATCACATTTTTGGAGATATATCAAAAGCAAACTCAAAACAGCAGAACAATTTAAGGATGATTTGCACTTGTCCCTAATTGAGAAATGTATTTGGAAGAAACAGAAAGAAAGAAAGAAAAAAAAAAAAAGAAATACAGTGTAAAATGCCTGTTGTTACATGAGTTGTACAAGTGGTTCACTAATACAGCAATGACAGCTCTAGTCTAATCTAATCTGACAATTAGAATTACTAAAGTAAGTAAATAAAAAAAATGTATTTAATATGAATGTAAGAAGCATGTAAAACTGACACTGCAAATAGATTGCATATGAATGCATGCAGATCACAGAGCTTTCCACGCATGCATGTCAGACTGAACAGTGCAGCAAGTGAACCAGACTAGCCACCTGAACTCCCTCAGCATGACTTTTTCAAACACCTAACATTTTTGTAGAGCGACAGAGTTAAGCCAAGGACAAGCCAAAACAGTTTGACATATCATATAACAGCAGCACAGAGAAAGATCTCTGAAAGTTACTGTTTTTCTAATTGCAGCCCAGGATGCTGTTTGTGTTGCCAGACAGATCAGCTCATGAACTTCAGAGACATGTAAACAGCTGTCAGAATCAGTTTCCACTCACCGCTGCTCTCCGCAGAGAAACAACAAAAAAAAAAAAACAGAAGAAACTTTCTCATCCCTGGTGATCTGAAAAGTAGAGTGTCCTGTCTGGAACATTATCCCACAGAAATTCGCCTTCAATTCCTGCGAATACATCCAATGTCCGGGTTCTCATGTTTTCATGAAGACCACTGATCCTCCAGCTGCCTCCAATCCAGCACTGAGCTCCTCTGCAGGTAATTCAGAGTTCACCTGCCTGTTCAGCCCACTCCCTCTGAAGACCAACTACCTCCAGCCTCTGGTATTCCTGTCAGATACCAAAAGCCAGTGACAAGGAAGTTATGGAGAGAGAGAGAGAGAGAGAGAGAGAGAGACTGTGAAAAAAGCAGAAAATGACAGTGTGAGACAGAACGAAAGAGAGGTGACACAGAGTAACATCAGTTATTGCTCTGGCAGTAGTTGAGACGCATATAAACCAAACCACTGTAGCCCTTTATTCGCTGCCACACTGCCTCTCTCGCTCTCTCTCTCTCTCCTGTTCCTTCCTTTTCTCTGAGAGCATGAATATGTTATTATGCTCACAAAAGCCTTACGTATTGTTTATGAATTACCAGCCTTCCAGTCAACAAAGGCTATTTTCATAAGAAACCTCCATTTCATTTCAGCTTCAATTTGATTACCAGCTAAAGAAAAGAAGCCCTTCGGCCAAACCCCCAGCGGCTCCCCTCTGTTCTCCCTGGTTTTATTCATGCCCATTGAAAGACCTTTATTGCTTTCCTTTCATACTGACAGAGGGAAAAGCTTTTAGAGTAAACCATTGACAAAAAAATATTGCACAGCTATTTTGCACAATAACCAAATGAAAGAGAGCACCCGGTGTATGCAATGTACCCTAGCTGCTCTTCTTTCTTTCTGTTTTCTGTATATATTTCGATATTTTTAAAGCACAAGAATGGGGAATGAATAGCAGTTTGTTCAGAGAGAGCAGATAAGAAATCTTGCAGTCCCACACAAAATGTCATTTTGAAATGATCACTAGTCTGCGTGTTGAATTGTTCAGGGCAGGAGTTTGGCGTAAGGCAGGTTTTAGAGCCGGTGAGTTACGCTTGCTACGGAGAGCGTAGAAACAGTTGACAATTGGTGCTTTGGAACACACGTATATTCACAAATTAGTTTTTTTACTCCTCTAAAAACACTTAAAATAAAATTATATCGTTAAATTGTAAAATATTGTTTTACATTTTAACCATCCAAAGAACCTTATGAGCAATGGAAAGGTTTCACGTTAAAGATTCCGCTAAGTTACTTAGCACTAGTTAAGCATTAATTAACATTTAAGCAAGCATACGTTTTTTTTTTTTTATATACTTATATACTTATATACCTTCTGGGACTGGGAATATGTCGATTTAAAGAAGAACGGTACGAAATTCCGCAAATGGCGGATTGCTTTACGGCAGCAACAACTGTACCGCAATTACAGACCGCCGTATATGGCTGTCCACTGTCGTGATATATTTACGACAGTGCATTCCACACACTGAACTGTAGGGGGCATTAAAACCGCAAAATGCACAGAACTACATACAGATGTTTTAATAAGCAATACATTTGTTACAATATTTATTACGATATGTCAGCTCATTTGAAATTAATATTAATTAACATTTTTAAGTATTTTCATTGTTAATTTGCAATTAACGCAAAGATTTTTCATGGTTGTCATAAAGAAACTTTTTAAAGTAGGCTATGTGCGGCACACTACCAAACTGTCCCTCAGTGAATCGTATTAGGTAAATAATAAATTACATCAGGACATGCAGTGTTTGTACAGCTTAATGTGCAAAAAAAAAAAAAAAACATAGGCCTAAATTAATCTCTATCTGTGACTATTCTGTTGTTTATTTACCCTTGTGTCTTTCCAAATCTGCATGTTTTATCTTGTAGGCTATGAAACACAAATGGAGGTGTTCACTTAGCCTTTTTTGCACACAAAGCTGTTTGACATCAGAATACAGCTCTTGAGTCAAATGAATTACTACTTTTGATGATCTGTCTGCATTCACGTTTATTGTTTGGAAAAGAGTAGTGCAAACAGCAATTTCACTTAATATTTCATTTCATAATCCATGGCAGAATATCAAGTAAGATATCAACAACAGAGCTTTGACCAAACTTCCTCAAATCACCTCAGTCTTTCCGCAAAACCTCATGTGAGTGTGATTTGGACCTGTGTAGCCTTTTTTTTTTCAGTGTAAGTATTAACGAAAACCAGGCGAAACACATAAGACAGCAGTCAAGGCTAAATCCGCCGTTTGTTCCAGACACAAGAGACAGGAGCGAGCACAAAGGTGTTCTTCATTTACCTGCCTGTCGTTAAAAAAAACGAACTGTGTGCGAGTTATCGCACCGTTTGATCTGTGCGTTAAAAGATGAATTAGATGCTCTTTTTATGCGTTTTATGAGTCTTTGTATTTATGTAAGAATATTCAGCAGTAGACAAAGGTGACTGATCCATTATTCATCCCTGTGCTAAGGCAGGTCTGGCAGTTTGAAAAGAGGCTGACATTTGAGCTTTTTCACCAACATCTGCAAAATTATATCCTTTCCATTGTAAGTCAATGAGGGGCAGTCAGTCTCCACAAAAGAGTGAAATTTGGCCTGTCACTTTCATAAGGGTGAAAGTATACAACCTCATGCGGTATAAATGGAAAGGAGACAGGGCTTTTGTCTTTCATCCAGTGTTGTTCTGTCAAATGGGGCTTAAAACCTGATTTCGAGAATGCTTAAACAGTATTCTTAGCCAAGCAGGGATATAAAGTAGGCCATGCTACAAAAACAACTTTTTAACCTGCGCTTGACATATTTAAACATGACCGGCAACAAATTAAAATGGGTTTTGTTCGTATTCGTTTAATAAAAAAATTAACTCATATGAAAATAATTTCTGAAGGACCATGTGACAAAAAATACTAAACACAGTTATCAATTATTTTTGATGAAATAAATGCAGGTGTAGTGAGCATAAGAGACTTGTTTCAAAAGCATTACAAATCGCACCAATTATTAATTAATATTAATAATTATTTTATAATAAGTCCCATATGGAGGGGTGAGAATCATGACTTTGTGTACTGATACTAATCGTTTACAACAAAAAATGTACACTTATGACTGTCATTGTACTTTTGCCAGTAGAAAGAGCATAATTTCTTACATTATAGACTTGTAAATAAAAACTGAAGTTTAAAGACACGTGTGGAAATCTTCTTTAGCATCAAGTCCATTCATGGCTAACAGTCCGTGTCCAGTCAGTGTAGCTGGGAATATGATTTTATTAACACAATTAAAACTTCTGAGACAGCACAGAACAGCTCAATTAAGTGACATTTAACATTTTCTGTCTCTCTGTACCGTTCTCTAGGCTTTGTCCTTATGTAAATGTGTCCTAAACGTCAGTCTTTCTCAAAATGTCAAAGTCGCCTCAGTTCTTGCACAAAAGAACAACCTGCCTCCTCCTGCAGGAGCCTCAGCCAGTGATTAAATCTCCCACAATGCCTTGCTGTCCCTGAGGATTGTGAGTCTTTGGAAGCGTTTGGTGCGACGCATTGTTTGCCATAATAGGGTTGAGGTGGAGGTAGCGATGTTGGAAAACAGATGTGAGACACACAAGAGGGTTTGCCACACCTGCACCGAACCCCCGTGGGTTGAAATATTACTGTGCCAACATCTCAAACAAAACAAACAATGCTAAACGTATGAGCAATCCTGTGACATTTTCATCATAATCCAGATATTCTTTCATGCAACTCAAAGAAATAAAAGAAACAGCATCAGGCCAGGAATTTAGATTGCCAATGAATATTGATTTTGCTTGGAGAGAGAGTACTGAAATACTGTATTTCGTATCATCGCTTGATATGGAAAGAAGGACAAACATTTGAACACCCATCACATTACCAGTTAGCAGTCAGACACAAAACCGGTCCAAAATCCACCCACTTCTCTTGAGTTGCAGCCTGTTTGTTCGGCAGATGCATCCGTTGCCATCTCAGTCCTGGATTATGCAGACAATGAGAAGGAAACAATGGAGGAATTAACAGAAAGATGCTTTGGCTTGTGTCATGACTGAACGGGGCAGTGTATATCGGGCTTGAACCAGATTTAACACATGTACGGCTGAAGTTTGTCATGCTCCTTTAGTGTGAAATACCAGTGCTATCGATTGACTAGCAGCATGTTTAATCTTCTGATTTAGATTTACATTGAATTTCATTGAGACAGAAATTACTATTAAAGCAAAGTACAAGCTATAAAACAATTTTTTTTCACATGAAATATGTTGGATTAAGTGAACAATATACAGATTTATCAAGATGTCATCTTACTATATATTTTTTTACGATTACATTTACATACATATACATTTACGTTTTCTATTTGAAAAAAAGTTCTAACTTAAAAATAATTTTTAACTTAAAATAATTTGTTACCCTGCTGTCTTAAAATCTTTAGTTTAGTCAACTTGAAATTTTAAGTTATTTAATGTTAACTGGAATTTTTTAGCTGACCAAACTAAACATTTTAAGTTGGCAAGGTAACAAATTATTTTATTTAGAATTAAAAACATTTTATTATCTAAAAAAACGTTTTACATTTTGTAAACATTTTACTGCTTTTAATAATATTTTTTTAATTCTTTGAGTAGCTGATAATACATTACGTACATTGATATTGCCATCATACAAGGACAGATCTGGCAACAGAAGAATTCATTTAATGATGCAATAGAGGAATGAGACAAACAAATCCTATTCGAAGAGTCACAGTAAGAATTTGTATTTATTTAATTCAATCAGCAGGAAAGAGAGAGTAAGCTAAAGAGAGTGCTTTGGAAAGAAAAAGTATATGAGGTTATCTGCAAATTTCACAATACAGTCATTTAGCAGTAGACAATATTTCATTTAAATACATAAATTAGACGGACAACATAGAAGACTCTCAATCTGTTGGTTTCTAACCGCAGATTCAGTGTTAATTTAAAATCACTCTTGCATACATTTTTCTTAAAAAGGTTCTTTGAAATGCTGAGAGAGAGCTAGAAATGCAGACAAAATTCTGGAAATCTCCTTTTTTTCCAAAAAGGCACATTTCTGAGCATTAAATACAATAAAGGATTATTTCTGTACATAACAAAAGGGTCTGTGAATGCACAATTAGTGTAGAGGATCATAATAAAAGTAAAAAAAAAAAGATACACAAGCTGCAAGGTGCAAAAGAGCAACCGGACGAAATTAAAACTGAGGTTATTGTAAAAGCAACTTTCAAATGACACCCCAAATAAATCTAAAAAAAGTCTAGTTCCCTCAGAAATGTCTCTAGTATTGTATTGCGAGGTTTTCCATTGGAAAAATCCTATTGAATGTCATCACTTATTGAACATATTGGCTAATGATTGAAAATGTCAAAGGATGCAGGCAGTGATGCAGGCCTGGCAACATTTGTAGGTACAGTGTGTTTATCATCCCTGAGACCCCCAGTTTTAGACTAGGAACCAATGACATTTGAGACGGTGAGCTAAATGATCAAACTGCAAGTTGGCATCTGATCCTGTAGAGATCTGATTGATAATGTCCAGGTTCAATACATTTCTTTATCTTCATCATTTCTGAAAATAAACTAGATACTTGGCACTGGCAAACAAAAAAAGGCTCGAAAAGGATCAGGCTTAAAAGGCGTAATACTGTGACTGCGGGGATCAAGTCCAGTTTTGTCACAATATTTACAAGTATTTTTGGTCAGGAGTTAAGACTGATACTATACTCAACACACAATTATCTGATGCAGTTTTCGTACGTGTACTGGGCTCACAGATTCGTCTCATCCCAGGATGGGTCGTTCATACTCTTTAACACTTTCCTGACCATCTTCTCCAGCTCTTTCCGTGCCTTTTGTTCTTCCTCAAGAGTGCGCTTCATTCTCTTGTTGTCCTGGTAATGCAAAATAAGAGAACCCGGGTCACGGCACCAGATTTTGAATTTCAACAACTTGGCAACACATGAAGTATAAAAAAAATATTTGCATGTGAACTAACCTGCTTAAGTTCTTGAACCTCATCCCTTAAGGCATAAACCGTATCCACTAGACTCCTGTAAAGCACACCCAGATGAACTCATCATGAACAACTACTGAGATGCTAAAGGCACAGTTCACCTTCAGTTAGTCCGAGCTGACTTTGGCAAGTCAATAAGGACCAGCAACTGAAGGAGAACCATCTCTTTAATGGTTTTTTTCATTTTCACAGTATTATTAATAAATGTAAACAATTGACAGCCCTAATAAAATAATAGTTAATAAAACTGTGAATTAGATGCAGGAATCTGAGCTCTAACCTTTCTTCGATTACAGTTTGGCCATTGCTCTTTGTCTCTTCGACAATGATTTTCTCCTCTTCAGGAAAAAGCATATGTGGCCCGGACTCCTTCCTTGATCCTGAAAAAGAAAAGTAATAATTTTAAAATGGGACAATAACATGGTGAACATAAATGAAAGGTTATATAAATCATATAAGTAATGTTTCAGTATAACCAAGATACTATTATAGTTTCTATTGATATTTTTCATCAGTTTTTTATTTTTCAGTTTGATGTTAACATTGGTTAAAATGTTAGTAATTTGGTTGTGTATGTTTCGTCAATGTATTTTGATTTCAGTTTAAGTTAACTATAATAATCCTGAATTGTACAGAAACTGAATTTCAGGATGCTGTGCTATTAAATTTACTATGTAAGCAGTGAAAACATCTTTTTTGCTCGTTCATGAACATCCATATCTTCAATATGTTCACGACCTTACATGTCACCTTCAAAAATTATATGCTTGCCACTTTCAATGCAAACAAAATGTATATACGAGCAGCAGCTCTTACGGGACACAGAACCCATTCTGTTAGTGTGAGTTATCCATATACTGTCATATTCCGAGTCTTCAGATTGATCAGAGGACGGAAATCCGCTGCTACGGCAACCCACAGCATCCACACACGATTGGTCAACATCAGCCAGCACATGATTATGCATCAAATCAGTGCCCTGCCATGCTAATTAGGGATGGGGATCAAACCAATCATATTGAAGAGGACAGGTGGGTTAAGAGGATGGACCAAACCAAGAGGAATAAAGCGAGGGAGAGCCCAAGGTGCCAAAACATGATAGAGATATATATATATGTGGGACAACATAAGAGAGAAATGGGTGAAAAAAATTTAATGGAAGGAAGGAAGGAAGAGAAAAAAAGACAAACAGTCATGTTAAAAGAGCAGAAAATATTAAAAGAGTGATCAACGCAGTGGTTTAGTGAACATATATTTATATGGCCATTAAAAGGCAGTAAAGACGATGCAGTACTTCAGTGTTTGACAGAGCCTTCAGGACAGGTTCTGTTTGACTTCAAATATGGGCCTCATATTCCGAACATACACCCCATTTTACAGGTCAGGGTCAATAAGTCTCATTTATTTAAATGCTTTTACTTGAAATATAGTAATATTGTAAAATATTAAACATTTTAAAATAACTATTCTGTTTGAATATATTTCAAAATGTCATTTATAATGCTAAGCTGAACTTTTAGCAATTTTAGTGTCACCTGATCCTTCAGAAATCATTCTAATATTTGAAACTCATAAAACATTTCCTATTATTATCAATGTTAAAAACAGTAGTGCTGCTAAATCGTTTTGTGGACACAATGATACATTTCTTTGGGATTCACTGATTAGTAGGAAAAATAAAAGTCACAATGACCAAGACTTGGCCTTTTCTTTCAAAGAAATCATGCTGACCCAAAGCTTTTAAACTATGCTTTCAATACTAGAACTTGGAAAACGTATAAAATGTGTCAAACTGCCAGTATTATGTGGGATCCACAGTTATATTTCCCATCAGAGTATTGGACTGAAGCGAGATTGGAAAATAGCCAAGCAAATGAAAATCACAAGAAAATGCATAAAGGTATAGAGAGTGCATACTTGAGTTTAGTGTTTGCCTTGTTTTAGCGCTTGTGCAGTATGCTTCAATCACTTTGAGGATCTGAGCATCCTCCTCCAGAGCTACAGTACCTGATGGAAAACAAGAAGAGCACATAAGAGATGCCAGGGGTAAGGATGCATTGTAAGAATATAATACAGTCACCACGTTAGATTACAAATAGTAAACATAGCAGCGACATATGTGATGAGTTTATAACAAATACATCACATGCATATGTAGAAAGCAACAGAACATTAATAAACTAAAGTCTCATACTTTTTCTCACAGCAAATTCCTCATCAGATGGCTTCCTCTCAGGTTTTCGTTTGGGCAGAAGCTTCTTCATGCTTTTGGGACTTTTACTGAGATCCTGAAGGACAATAACGGACACAAATAACCAAATTGATATGTCTCATAAGTTTATTTAATAAACAGATGTTACTTAATAAATAATCCATTTAATGCATTGGTTTACAATGGTTCTTCATCTAGAGATGCAATTAATGTGTCCTAATACAGGTAAAGTGTAACAGGATACCTCTTTGTAACACAAGGCAGCTGAGGGTTTTAGGGGTGGTGCAGGTCGAAGACAGCTGAGACTCCAGGGCTTCTGGGTTTTGGGAGGCTCGAGGGGCCCCCACATCATACCGCTGTGAGGGGTTCCAAGTGAAGAGAGGTGAGGAAGAGTGTGGTAGATTGGAGACCCGCTCACACCTCTGCTCTCTGAGTGCCTGGACGGGGTGAGAGGGTGAGACGGCAGCTGGACGGGAAGGAGATGACACTGAATATCAGTCATTTTTAATATAGATTTGTCAGAATCATTTGTGAAAGATGGTAAATGGGATGCTAGTGCATGTGTTTCTCACCGTATGGCAGGGAACGTTCTGTGTTTTCAAGCTGCTGGTTGAAGTGCGTTTGGTTTGCCGGTGTAGGTGATCCACCCAGTCCTGGAGATCTTGCTGGTTGTTACAGATCACCTGGATCCGCTCGATCATATTTCCTGCGCACACACATCATTACTGCTCAAGCACGTGTATGCTCAACATATAGCAATAATCAAATTTGACATGATGGCAACTGGGTTGGAAACTCACCAGATATTTCGAAAGCATTTTTTGTGGTGTCACTGTCCTCTATTTTATTTAAAGTCATTCCAGTCAGAGACAGCTTCCCCTGTGTAAGTGAATCAACCAATCAGCTGTCAGCATTTTATAGCGTTCTTAATACATGAAAAACCAAACAGCTCATTTTAGGTCATTTTAACAGAGTAGTGTAATAACAGAGTAATGTGAAGTAACAATAGAATAATATGAAGCAATGTAATGAGAGAATAATATGGAAGATGAAATTCAGCCCTTCAAGGATTCCTTTTATGGATTGAAAGCATGAAATAATAATATAAAACATGTAAAGTGTCACAGCACAGATGTCCCGATCCGATCACATGATCAGAAATCGGCCCCGATCACGTGATTTTAGACTCGATCGGAATCGGACGTTACCCCCCCGATCAGGACTCAAATATATATGTATATATATATATTCTCATAATTTTTTAGTAAATGCGACTCTTTACAGCTGATTACAGAAAACTTGTAAACTTGGGATTGCAAGAGGTTGAAAACAAACCTGAGAGTTTGAAGTGGAGAGAAAAAATGCCCGTGACAGAGCAAAGGGGCAGGACATTACAGCCAAGATAGCACAGATTAAACTTTTTTTTATATTTACTGTTGCAAAAGTGAAGAAAAATCATGTTGTTTATACTTGATAGTTCAAGCTACCTCATAGAAGTGCTCGGTTTGATAACAGAGTTGTATGTTAAAATAAGTTGAATTATATAAAAAAATATGAACATCCTGTATCTGTTTCTTCGCTCTTCTTTATGCTTTCTTTATGTAGCTATTATAGAAGTATCGGATCGGGACTCAGTATCGGCAGATACTCAAAATCAAATGACTCAAAAAAATATACTCAAAAAAACCTGATCGGGACATCCCTAATTTTCACCCTTTGCTTTATGCATGAGTATGGGGGTGGTTTATGTACCACAACAGATTTCAGTAATTAGACAAAAAACCCTACAAACTGAAGGTAATCGTATGCTTAATATCTACATACTAGCTCCATATATACATTATGATTGTTGGTGGGCTTTCAATGCAACGCACACAGATAATGTAACCAATAATATTACTACAATATTGAGAAAAACAGCAACAAATACATTATTGCTACAAAAAAATCTGAAAAAGTATAGTGCGGTGAAACACTGATGGGACTGGAGAGTGTATTTATACTACAGTAAAGATTTACCTGATAGATGAAACCACTCATTCGAGGACTAGCGGACAACATGAGAAGTACATGAGGAAACAGCAAAAGGTATCGCTCGTTCTTCTCCTGATAAAGTAGAATATTACAATCAAGAGTTAATTTTTAATGTATCATTTTAAGTATACTGAATTCAAAACCAGTCATTTAAAATCAAAGAAACAAGAATAAAACATTAAAATGTGCAATTAAAAAAACCTAAATATTGCTCTTTAACCATGTTTTTAAAACACGGGTCCATGTAGAACATACAAAAGTTTCATTCTTAAAAATGTAACAGTTCTAGCTATAAATTTATGTCAATGTAGCTTTTATTTTTAAACACTGGAAGTCTCAGGTTGTTGGTTATGTGCTGGAAACCCCTGGACTATTTGGTAACACTCACCTCAGCACCATGGTTCTGGATGAGGACTTGAGACATGTAGAGGACCGAGCCGAGGGTCTTAATACCCTCCCCTTCCCAGCCCCGAATAGACTCCATCAGAATCTGCAGCTCAAGTTCCTTCCTCTTCCTCACTTCCTGACACTGGGCCTGAAGACAAAACAACACACACACACACACACAATAAGCCCAGGCTCTTATTCTGAGAAAACAACTCAAACAAACAACTCTAGACACATCTTTCATCCTTTCATATACTTCTGAAAACAAAGAAACTCAATGATGTTGACCTATAATACTCACAGAGAGATTTTTAAATACTGTCATGCTCTTCTGAATGTCTGGATAATCTGGATGAAGCGCCTGAGCAGAACAAAAGAAGAATAGAAGTTAAACTGGTGTACTATAAACACACACACTGATATAAAGGAAGATTTCGTTCCATTTCATAATCAAAATACTAATAAAATTCCATTCAAAATGAGATGCAATAAAAAAAATAAAAAAAACTATTTAGCAAGGATGCATGAAATTGTTAAAGAGTTACATTAAAGACATTTATAAAGGTTATTATAACAAAACATTTCTACTTCTGTTCTTTCGAACTTTCTATTCATCATGTAACATTGAAGACTGGAGCAGTTTGCCATCAACGTGAATAAGTTTTATTTTAAAATGTATTAAAATAGAATAGATTAGCCTTGGGGAGCATTTAAGACTTCGTTTAGTATCATTCAATCAGGAAAACCAAGCCAAAGATTTTGAACAGTAGTGTACCTCCATGTGTCGCTCCATCTCTTTCAGTATTGTGGGGTATTTCTCCAGTCTCAGGAAGGGTTTGCTCAGGCCCGTGGTGAGTGTGAGGATCCCTGGGCTGTTTGCACCTTTACTTTCCATAAACTCTCCTAATTCCTCACTGAAACACGCACACAAACAGACGCTATGGTTTTTCTCAAACCTCAACGATTAAGAATGAAGGAAAAAGCCTCCATCCAATATCGGTTGTAAACGCACCGTTTATTGCATTGCTACGCACCTGTGTTGTGTAAGAACATTAACCGCAGAAGGATGGTTGGAGCAGTAGGATACATACAGACTCCTCATCTGAGGAACGAGGGACAGGAAGAAGCCTCCTATTCTCTGCTGACTCTCTGGAACTCTGCAAACAAAACACATCAGTTCATTTACAACTAATAAATGCTATAAAATAAACTAATAAATAACTGTTATAGTTGAACAGAGCAACATAATCTGACATTTGCTTTTCCTTTATCTCTGGGGGGTTACTAGCCGATAAAATCCCTAAAGTTGCAAAGACTAAAGTGCCAAACTAAAAGAGGCATTTTTTATAAAAACCCCCCAAAAGAGTTTTATTTGTCTTTCTGAAAGTAGATGCAGTTAGGAATCATTAAGATTACAGACCATTGGCATTACAACAACACAACACGATTGTTCGGAATTTGTGCACCACCTTTTATGCACAACGGTTTTCTTAACCCAGGAGAATACAAAGGGATGTGCAAGGGTTATTTCTAAAGAACTGGTCAATTCCGTCATTCCTCTGCCGCTTCTGTTGAGTTTTGTGCTCATACAGCCCAAGAAAATGAAATAGATGGGTTCCATAGCACAGCGCATTCTGTATCATTCAGTACACGTTGTGAGAAAAAGAGAGACAGGGGTCAATCGTGGCTTGTGTACTCCAAATATATACGTGTGCTGTGTCTGTCACACAACTCTGTTCTTCTTTCAGCCTTGAACTGATGGTAAAACTAATAATGACATGTGACTAATAAAAGCTGAACTTGTGATTATAGTAAGGTGCGTTTCATTTCTTGTGGGGTTTCTTGTCAACTGGCCATTCAGAGCAGACTGTGCTTGTCGAAAGAGGGTCTTTGTAGAAAACTATGCATATTAGAGAGATTAAAGGAATGTACAGTATTAGACAAATTATGCGTTTTTTGAACATTAAAGCATGTCAACATTCTGTTAAACCAAATAATGATCTTTAAAATAGCATCATATGACCCAGTCTTTAAACATCTAAATGTAAATCCGTATAAAAGCTAAAGTGCATTACTGGTAACTGCCACTAGATGTCCAACTGTGAGTGAGTGAATGAAAGAACAGGATGAGGACTCTTACTTGACGCTCTCCTCCAGTGAATGCACCAGGGTCTGCTGAAATGAGCTGATCTCCTCTAGATTTCCCATGATGTGACTGATATCTGACACGCTGAGCCTAGGAAGAGAAAGGGATGGGTCCTGAACTGCTGTTACCTTTATGTTATGATGGACTCTGGGTTTATTTTCTTACCTGTCAGTGGGCTGGAATGCTCTCAGATACGATGTGAGGAGAGTCTGCAGCTCCTTACAGTACTCCGTCTCGGTTTGTACAATATTCTGAACCACCTGTGCATTTGACAAAAATGAACGTATGTATGACAACTTAAAAGAACAAATATAAAAATTTGTTTTAATTAGTATTTGTTTGCAGCAGTGTCATATATACGTAACAACATACCAGACTGGGCTGTTTAAATGTCATGCATCTATAATATTATATTGATTCATAGTTAGCATAAACAACAGAACACAACTTGACTAGTCTCGTATCATCACACATGATCAACATTTAACAACCAGACATTCACTGGTGGAAGAATATAATGCTACAGAAACAGAAGCACGTTGCTTTTGACCTGCTAGCCAAGCGCAAAGAGACTAGGATCTACGGCCCATTTTAATATATTCATTTATTATCCCTGAAGACAGAACACTGCAGGCATACAGAGAAAGTGTGAGAGATGACAGAACTGGGCCAGTCCTTGCTTGTCGTGATTTCAGTCTAACTTAAGGTTTAAAGCTTTTCCTGGTTGAACAAGACTAACTGACCTCTCTGAATACATCCCAGCAGCTAAAACCTCAAATTGCGACATTAAATCGTCAACCTGTCCTCAAATACACTTTATCTCTATCACTTTTTTACCCAAATGTTAATCCGTGAAATGTATCAACAACAACAATAAATAAATAAAAATAAACAACAATAGGACAATGCTGCACGTTTAGAAATATTATGTGCAGAACCAAGTATTTTTTGAATAATTTATTTTTTCATATATAAATATCAATATATAGTCATATATAAATATAAATAATCATATAATATAAAGTCATATATACATTTAAATAAAAAAGAAATATTTAATTATTAATTGCTGAAATTATTATTATTATTACTACTGTATAAATATATATATATTTTTAAAATATATATATATATTATTATTTATTTTTTTTTTTTTTTACATATATTTATCTTTTATACATTGAGAGGTCACTGGAAAAAATAGGTCCAAAGCTCAAAATATGTTATTTTTATCCTGCTGTTGTGGTCAATTAAATAAATACTATTAATATTTTATTTTACTTGTAGAAATTTATTTTTAAATGAATATTTTTTACACACATTTGTTTTAGAAAAAATTAAATAAATAAATAATAATATCTCCCCATCAACAGAATTAAGAAGCAATTTCACATGGTTTTGAAGACAAATCAATATCTACAGAAGAAATATGTTTTTATAGATACATGACGGGGTGAATGTTTATAGATGTTTATCTGTAAACACATGTATGCAAGCCCCCCTGACATGAACAATACCACTGGACGTCTGGATAGCCTGACAGTTACAGCCATTTCAAACTGTGTACTTAACTTGAACAGGTCTCCTCCCCTGCTGCAGTGAAAGACTGAACCCTGCCTGACCTCAAACTAGCGTCCTCCCTAGAACACACACACACACTCTCTCTTCATCTTCAGCCGGACTTCAAAAGAGTATAGGGTCAGTTACTGCACATTCTCATCAAACATGACACATAACCAACACAGACGCGCAGACACAGACAGCGCAGGGCCCCAGGCACAGCTGTCCCCCAAGTCAATGAGATGGAAAAGATGACCTATATTATGGCATGACTGAGAGACAAACACACGATAACCAAATACAGACATTCATTACACATTTACATAACAAATATGCAAATACAGGCCCACACATTCTCTGCCAACACCTCTGAAAATAAACATAAACTTTTTCACACACACAAAGATTAGTTTTTCTCTCACGGTATTGACTTCTACGGTTTTATACCGAGTTTATTACCGAGTGCTGCTCCAAAGCCATCCTTCTCAGACCTTTCTGCATTAAGTTTGTTTGTTAACCAAGCCGTTTTCCTCGTGCACAATGTAGGTGACTTCAATTTTAATATGCTTCTGGGGACATTTGATCCACAGAATGTAGGCAAAATCCGACCTACGCACACAAATCAAAAGCTCTTTGGGTTTGCAGGCGCTCAGAGGGAGGGCTTCTGGGACAGGTCGCATGAGGAAATGGAGCACAATAAAGGAAATTTGCATACAAATGATCTGAAAACGACTCGAAAAGGATGTTGAACTTGTGCATCTCTTAATTATTGACATTAAATCAAATCCAAACCTGGAGCAGCATCTGCTGGTGGCCGTTTAAACTTGGATTACCAACTCTTAAGTAAGTCTAGTTTGGCGAGGCTTTTAAACCCAGATTAAAGCCTTATGACTATAAATTCAAGGATTAGACCAAGGCTAAGTCTGAGAAAACCGGACACAGCGCTGCGCCATTAAAACCCTAAAACAAATTGAATGTCCTTGCGATGCACGATTTTAACTTCAGTGTTACTCAAACAAAGAAAATAAGTGGAATTGCATTATCTTTAGCCGTGAGAACTGGTTCATGGATGCTTCTGTTTCACATACACTATCATTCAAATGTCTTAAGTCTATAAAACCTGTTTTTTAATGCATTTTAAAGTTAACTGTTTAGAAAAATTTTTTTAAACAGCAGTGCTTTGTAACATATACACACACACACGACTGGTAGTGTGTATATATACTGACTTTGTAATAGGCATATTGATGTTAATGTCAACAGGGATATAACGAGAAGGATTTGCATTATGTATTAGCATAAGCTAAATGTGCTTCTCGTGGTTAAGAAATCACAAACATCTGTTGCAGTGTTTCATAACCATCTAAAATAATTTGTAATGCCGCTATCACAATCACTCCTAATATCTTAAGCCTTAGTCTCTTAACTGTCAATACAGGCAGGGTTGGTGTTAGGGAAATATCTGTGCAATACAACCTCCCCAGAGGCACCACTTCCACCCCACGCACACATCATCAAAAATCAACATGCTCCATGTGGGAGGTGTTACACGCCACTAACGCAACACTCCAGCACATCTCTCTTACCACATTATAGTACGTCTTGCAGTAGTTAGTGGTCTCAAAGCCTTTAGGGGGACTCTTCAGCGTTCCAGACTTAGGTGACACAGGTTTGTCTGCAGGAGAGAGCAAAAACAGAACAAAAGGTAAGGAGGTCACCTTAGACCAACATCTGGAAACATTTTGTTTCTGTTGTTGAATATTGAAGTACATCTCTCCTGCAGTGAGCAGCCAGGACAGCAATATTAGATTTAGATACCTAGAGGGGAAAACATTATACTTCTTCAGCAAGAAGACGGTTTGAACGTTTCACTTAGTTCATTCCATTATGGTTCATTTGCACTAATATCAGCACCGTAATGTGTGAACTTCCTGGAATCAT
This sequence comes from Enteromius trimaculatus, assembly GCA_032361065.1. Lineage (NCBI taxonomy): Eukaryota > Metazoa > Chordata > Actinopteri > Cypriniformes > Cyprinidae > Enteromius > Enteromius trimaculatus. The sequence goes on along the minus strand of JAUMHP010000001.1, from coordinate 2,321,080 downwards.
CCAAACGGAACGTTTCTCATCATGCTTTTCCAGTTCAGTTCATTGATTAAAGCCATTGTTCTCCACTTGGCAAAAGTGTGATTTTTATTTTCCTTCCCTTCCCTAAGTTCAACATTTCCAAAAACGCACTGTAAAAAATGGATAAACAGTAAAAAACTGTAACATGCTACAGTGAAAAACCTGTTAAATGGTTAACGCTAAGTTCGGTGAAAAACTGTAAGAGACATTTCAGATCATTTATTACAGTGAAAAAACAAATTGGCGTTCCCAGAATTCACTGTGCTGCATTTCAAACGGGATGTTTTATCTTTAGCTAGTTTTTTTTCTTATCAGTTATTTTTTTTAGGGTTGTATACTACATCTGATGTTGTTAAATTAATGTTTATTGCATATTTCACTTGAATGAGTCTCACTACGATGGTGTTTAGTGTTTGTGTGAATGACACTGTGCACCTTCGATATATGTTATTATTAAGCAGCTCTCTCACCACTGGTGGTTATCAGTGTATTTCAAAGGTACAAAACAGATATCAGTACTTCAATAGGTTGGTATATCAACATTGTATCAGTTAATGAAGTTACAGTATTTACCTGTAAATTTAAACTGTAAAACCTGTTACTACTGTATTTTTACGGTAGAATTCCAGCAACCACAGCTGCTTATTTTTTATTATTGGATTTATTGGAATTTTTTATTTATTTTTTTTAAAATAATAATTCACCCAAAAATGAGTTGTGTCATCATATTCACTATATCACTTTCTTTCTTCCTCTAACTTTTTGCATACAACTGAAGTTATTAACACAGGTTTGAATTGAATGCATCCCAAACACTATACTCTTTGCCTCTTCCTAACTGTAGCCATTTTTGAGATGACGTATGAAATCGATATACTATTAATGTCTACTACAAGTAATGTTGGGCATGCATTTAACACAAGTAAATCCTATAAAAGAGTCTGGATCGCTAAGTGCTCAGAGAGTGGAATAATCTTAAATGTGTGGAGCCATATTCAGAGCAAAGGGGAAGAGCTGTCTTCTGGCTGCTGCACTTCCTGTCTTTGTTGTTGGATGGTGTTTCCTTCCTGTTAAGCCCTGGATGTTCAAGCTCTGATGTCATCCTAAATGATTTCCATTCAAAGCTGGGTCGAATACACATAAGGGTCGTTTACCCATACATTAGAGGGAAGCATCTGTTTGGCATCATGGGGTGTACATACTATTTATGTTTGGACTGCAGAACAAAGGTCAGGGGTTGTGTTTATTCTAAAACGTGCATACAGTGAGATAAGGATACGAAAGCTGATTTAAAATATATACTACTGTTTAAAAAGTTTAGGTTTAGTAAGATTTAAAAATAATAATAATACTTTTATTCATTAATTGTATCCAAACCAGCGTACTAGGAACATGTGTTAAGTGCATACTGGAGTAATGATGCTGGAAATTCAAAGGAATAAATATACCTTAAAAATATTCACATATAATACAGTACAACTCATTTTACATTGTGATAATAATGGCAATATTACAGTTTTTACTGCATTTTGGGTGAAATGAATGCCTTGATGAGCAAGACACCTTTTACTCTGCGTGAACCGAAAGTTGCTGCCGACTTTAATTCAGTGTAGTGATGTGTTTCCAGCATAAACAGAATATTAAGTAGAGGGCGGGGTTTTATTTTTTTGCACTCCTCCTCTTCGTCTCTCACTCACAGCAACCTAACAGTTAGAGGGGAGTGTTTAAGGATACTCTGGCCAAGCCGTAAAAAAAGCCATAATTTTTCGCAAGGATTAATTGTTCACGTCAAGGCAAGCAGTGTGCACTAAATATACTAACTAAAGTCTGTTTTGACTTTGTGTGAACTTTAAAGTCTATTTGTTTTTTTTTGATGGCATGAAAATGTAAAAAAAGGGACAATTAAAATCTTACAAAAGTACTAGATCAGCAGACTAAATGAACACAAGGTTTTGTCATCACAAATGGTGTCTTCATATAAAGTGTCCAACCATTTACTCTTAATTCTAAATTTGCTGTATCTCGTACGCAGCACCTGGTCCTGTACTCAAGCTCTGTTGAACGAGCGCATATTTTTCCAATGTAAGCCTGTAATGGTCATATAATCCCAGTTTTTTTGGCTTTTGGAAAGAGCTGCCATTCAGTTCTCTTTTGGCACATTTTCATTAAGCCTGTGAGTCCTTGTTTAATCGCCTTTTTAACGGACCCCGTGAGATTTTACATTCTCATAGTGCCAAAGTGCATCGTAGATACAAGTACAAATAAGCGAGAGGAGTATGAGCAAAACCAAACCCTCTAGCTCACTTTGCTTGTCTGGTCTTGCGGGAGTCTAGATCAGTTCTCTTCCTGCAAGAGTCTGTCAGGATTTTGAAATTACTAACCAGAGCCTTTGATCTCTTTGACATAGTTGCTAGGAAACCAGCCGTTTTTGCCGTTGAGAGACCCCTCCCACCAGCCGCCCTCTTCCTGCCGTGTCACCTGGATGATGTCACCCTTATTAAAGGACAGCTCGTCCTCATTGGTCTGCTGGAAGTTGAAGCGCGCTTTCACCAGCACCTGAGGAGCACTGTTTTCAGACATGTCCTACAAAAAAAATCAGAAAGAAACACAGAGTTCCAGCTTCTCTTTCATATTTGTCTGAGGACTCAAGTTACAGGTGTGCCGAGTAGTTTTTGAACTCAAAAAGGTTTTACACACAATGATCTGAACCATTATTCTTAAAATCCCTTCAGTCTGATTTCAAAAGGTCTTTTTATTCTACATCAGGGTGTGGAGTGATTGTGATGCTCACCAGACTGCGGTACTGGTTGTACTTGAGTCTGGACGATCTCCTTTGAGTGGACGAACAGTTGATCGAGTCAAAGGACTTGATCCGCAGAGAAGACGAGTGACGGGAACACACAGAATTTCTCTCACCACCGGACTCTACAACCAGACAGCACTCATCAACAAAACACACACACACTCGAAGCACACACACAGGTTTACTTAACGATCTAAATCGGGACGTTCCATTCTACTGGCTTTATATACAGTTAGACATAAGATAACCCTAATCTTAAAGGGATAGGTCGTCCAAAAATTAAAAACAAAAGAAGATATTTTGAAGAATGCTGTTTTTTTAACAAATTATGACTTGAACTTTGGGCATTTGAGCCTTCTCAACGAGCTTAAATGACCATCTGAAATGTCCGACAAACAAATCAGACATGAGAATAGATTAAGTTGGATTTACTTAAACTTGAAAAATAGTGTGTATTAATGAATGTTGTCCCTTTTTGTAAAATAAATAAATGGATGCATAAAGCTGTCCCCGCATACAGCAAAAAAGGTATTTATTGCTTCAAATTCTTAAAAAAAAAAAAAAAATTTGAAAGGTATGTTTCATACCAAAAGTAACCTGAGGTCTGTACCATGATTGTTGCTAAAGAAACTCAGGGTTACAGAATTAGGCTAACCAGCAAAACCAGCTTCATGGTACAGACCCCTGCACTGTCTTGTCTGTCGGTATATTTTGTCAGTTTCCTTTATGCTCTGCAATGTTTTTTTACTGCGTAAGAGTGTGATGTATAGAGTGAGAGCAGGATGGCTTGTTGGACATAGCAACAGTAACAAAGGCGAGTTTTTGTGCAAGGTCAATAATGTGAGTAAATGCTGTACCATGCTAGGCCATGCTGGTAATAAACTAAAATGATTTTATAAACATCCTGTCAGACAGCACTGATACACTCGTTTCAGATATCTCACCTGAAGTTGCTTTGTTGAGTGCTACTAAACAATTTAAGACCTTGGAGAAGTTCTGGCCCTGAAGCAAGTCATTGGCCTCAAATACCTGCAGAGGGACAAAAACAAAGACATGCATGAGCTCAAATAAAAAGTGAGGAAAACGAATTTGGATCTGCAGACAGATCCTACACAGAAAGAAAATAAATTTTAGATTAGCATGCTTTGGTCTGATGCACAAGATCATAAATTATAAACCCAGATGCCTTGGGTTCACAACTTCAAAAAGAATAAAAGACAATCTGCAGTACAAGATGGACTTGTTTCATCAAATACTATTCAGAAAGGTTTTTTAATTACGCATCAAATAATTAAAAGTCACAGTAAAGACTTTTAGGGCTAGATTTACTAAACGGCAAAGTAGCATGAGAGTGCGATTCCAAAACAGCATCGATGGGCATTTCCGTGCGTGATTTACTGACGTCGTGCAAATTAAACAAGACAGACGCAAGATCTTATTCAAATGTTACAAAAGATTTCACTTACTGCTGTTCTTTTAAACTTTCTGTTCAAATTAAAATTGATCATGATTTCACAAAAATATTAAGCAACACAACTGTTTTCAACAATAAATACGAAATGTTCCAAATCAGCATAAATGTATGAATTGAAATGAAATATTATGAGTGATGTTGACCCAAGCATTAAACTACAGGCAAACTTCAGGTCTATATATTAAACTTGGATGCACAGTATTAGCAGAGTATGGATTGTAACTCATGAACAGGCAAAGGCCATATGCAAAACAGTAGAACAGTAACACGCATTCATAAAAATATGAACATATTTTGCAGAACAAAGCAACATTAGAGAAACTCTTGCACTCGGGTAAATTTGACCTCTTTGCGACAGACCAAATTGCTAGTCACAGAAACCAGCAGAAATTTATGATGATGACAGATTCTCTACAAAATAAGTCACTGAGGGAATATAAGAAGGTAGTTTTGCTAAGCTTGGGCAATGCTGTGTTTGTGTGTGTGTGTGTGTGTGTGTGTGTTTCTGGCTCTCAGACTACCTGCTGCTTTCTAGGCCATCTGGACACATAAGCTCGTTCCATGTAAACCCAAACTGGCCTGAACTGACACCAGCTTGATCTGAACTCTTCAAACGATACAGGCAATGAGATGGAGAAGTGGTCGTGGATTTGCGTCCACACAGGAGGATCAGCTCGTTTGCATTCTACTATGATGATTATAATTTAGCAAACCATATCTTCTGGGGAGATGAACATACAAATGGTTTACTTGTTGTTTCCCTGGACAGTTGGGAAGCAGGCTATAATTTTTTTAAAAATGTGTCGTTTCCCATTACTGCCAAAACATGAAGTATTTTCGAGTGAAACACTTGATTTTGTCATGTATTGGGGAAGTACACTGGGTTCATTTGAATGTCATGTTGTCTTAAAAGTAACCTGTAACTTAGATTTCTTGTGGATACATATATTACAAAGAACTTTTGTTTCATTTTATAAATAAATAAACGTGCACAACTGTTCAAAAGCGTAAGGTTGGTAAAATATTTCATTTAAAAAATAAATACTTTTATTTAGCAAGGACTAAATTGATCCAAAAGCATTTCAAATAGTTTAAAAGATTTCTATTTTAAGGTAAATGCTGATCTTTTTTAACTTTTATTAATTTATGTAAAACAAATCATCCTGAAAATGCTTCAGGGCTTCCACAAAAATGTTACAAAGCAAAGCCGTTTTTATATTACAATCACAAAAGCATCTAGGGCACCAAATAAGCATATTATAACAATTTCTAAAGAATTATGTGCGACTGAAGACTAGAATTTGACATTTTTGCACCACGGCAATGCAGCATTTAAAAAAAAAAAAAAAAAATCAGTGATTTTGAATTGATCAGAAACTGATGAAAAAAGCAACTCCTTTCTTCATCAGCGAATTAAGAAAGTGTTTATTTGCTCTCAAAAAAAAGAGACACAAAGACATTTCATTAATATTCAGTACTTGATACAGGCCTAAAGTCCAATCCCCAAAACTCAAGCACCATCAACACACACATCTGAGTATACATTACATCATCTGCCATCACTGTAGTGGAATTAAATTCCCTCCTGCTCTCTCTTTAAACCAGTCATCCAAACATGCCATTTGAAAAAGCAGTTTTAGCGTGGAGTGCCTCTCTTCATTCTGCCCTGTGCCAAACCCCACAGCCCCATTAATGAGCTGGCAGCTCTGCCCATTCAAACACACAACTCCATTCACCACAATAGAGGGCTTGTCTGAACCTCTCACAGCTGGCCAGAAGAACCGAAGACACTGGCACTCCTGAAACTCACACACACAATAACCGTCCTACACAACAGAACTCATATAGAGCAACACAGCACCATATACGCACCCAGCACCCCTGTGGGCAGAAACATCTCAGTTACACCCTCACGCTGCCAAACGTTAACAAACACAGAAGTGTTTGTGAAGAAAAATCACTCTCAGATTCCCCAAAAACACTCAAAGTGACAAAATGTGACATTCAAAAACTAAAAACAGCTTGTTGAGAAAAGCGTCACTTTCAAAATAACATGCTGCTATCACATTAGATCTGAATGCAGTCCACTGCACAGTCAGATTTTAGAGACCGCCGTAAATCAAAGGTCATGTGACAACTGATTGCACTATGGCTGCATACTTCGCTGTCTATTGCATGCGTTTTCCAAGAAACAACTCGCAACTGCCTGTACAGACATATCGTTGATATCTGCAGGAAAAATGGGCAGAGCTGGATCTGAGCGCAAAATCTAGGTTTAACAAGAGCATTGGCTATAACGCCAGTAAAAACAGTGTGTGTGGGTGATTCAATCTCACACCAAAACCTATTGGACTAACACCAATGTTAACAAACATGTGAACTGTTATCATATCAACAGTGTCAAAAACTGTTACAACGCACTGCAGTGTTCAGCAAAGATAAACAAGTCTGGACGACTCCGAATTAATTTTACCTGGCATTGAGAATTGTCAGGTGCAACGCCCGATAGTGACGGACTACACCCTGCAAATTACTGAAGCGAAAGTGTTTGTTATGAGACGTTACACTTTGTAATTCATCAGTTGCTGTTTACAACAATTCCACCAAAGACCATGGTTCCTTTGCCATGCAAACTATATATTTCATGGCACAGCAGCTCCATTTAGCTCCAACTTTAGCCCTGGGGCGCATATATTTAGTATTCTCCAGTAAACCACTGGCTAGGCTACTAAATAGCACATCTCAGATGCTTTAATCGTTTATGTTGTTGCAAAATGCAAGCTATATTAATTTATCAACCAGCTCTAATTTGGAAAACGTGATTATAAGTTATTAAACATTATATTTTTCTGTGAAGCTGCTTTGAAACAATGTGTATTGCCAATTTATGACATCATTTTGAGCTTGATTCTGGAAAGTACTTTTAGATATACTTTACTGCTATTGGTATAATATATAGCCTAAACACGTATTAATCTTTTCACGAAAACTTGCTGTTTGCAATCACTTCATTTTTGTGTGTACTTTTGGACAGTCATGTTTCGGTTAATTCTCATTCTTAGTGATAAATTGCTAAATACATCCACAGCGCTGTTATAAATTGACCACTGATGGTGATGCCATGCCTTTAAATGTTTTTATAATCAAATAAGTCCTTCACAGCTTGACTTTTCACTTTCTGTAAACACAAAACACAGCAAACTATCTAAAGGAGACACTGCAGAGAGAACATTAAAGTTAAAGCATGAATCGTTTAATCGTGTCGTGGTAAAGCAAGCCCCAGTAACACTCAATGCCACTGTTACCAATGTAATAACTCTAAAATCAAAACACACAAGATTAGTCTGATCCCAACTCCATCTGAGACTCAGTCTGGCGACCTGGGTTTCCCTTTAAGCCACAGAATCATGCAAGTGCATGCAGGTGAAACGAAAGAAGCTGAGAGATCATGCAGCACTCACCTCTATGTGATATAATGCACAGCCTTTCACAAACTCTCTGATGTTACTCAGACACTCGTCTTTCCTCGGGTCCTGATAGATCTGCAAACAGAGCGGACAGATAAATCCTGTTCCTAGCCGTGCTTTTGAGCAGGTATGTCAAAAAAAAATTAACAAAAAACCTATGCGAATATGCCATTTGTTTATATCACGGCTCATCGCCCCGTCCCTGCAAAAAGCCACTTATTCTTCATAGGGAAGTTGGCGGAGGTATAGCGGAAATGACGTGAGCTAATAGCTCGCGGTTGGGTTCGGAGAGAGGGGCATGCTGGCACAGGCAAACACTACCTGACCTGTCAGAGCAAAGTCTAATCTTCACGAAAGGCTGTAGCTGTGCGATGTGTTGTTTATAAAGTAAGTTAAAGCCTACATCTGAGTGCAGCATGCCGCTTTTCAGTCTGTTTAGCATCAGACATTTTACGAAATCAAACTGCGATTATATCAGCATCGATGATTCCAGACTATATCGTATTGCCTGTATATTACAATCATCGGTGCATATATTAGAATACATTGTACTGCGCTGTCTGTCGAGACTGTCGTTGATAAAATGTTTATGAATTATTAATTAAACACAAACACATTATCGCTTATATCAAAGCGTATGTGGACATAATAAATTCTAACATAATATAATACAAAATAATACTAAACTACATACAGTTACAAATAAATATCCTAGCTTACCTGCAAAGATAAAATAAATAAATATTTTAATATGGTCAAATTCAATTTCTCTCTCTCCATATATATATTTATATATATTAAAATCAAAATCAAAACTGCCTAATTATTATAAAGTAATGTTTCACTGTTGGTATAAATATTTATAGTGATGATAGCTTCGATTCATTTTCGCGAATCGGTTCTTTCGAACAGTTCAGGTTCATAAACAACGGACCATGACGTCCCAATGAGAAACATTTAGTTTGATTATTCACTGTAATTTAAACTGTCCCAATTCAATCAGTACCGCCACGATTTGTCCCATAAAAACGAACTTTAAAAAGAATTTGAAGTGTTCGTTATTTGGGCAGTCACCAGTTTTTGGCTCATTAACTGACACGGTTCGGTTCAACGAATCATTCAGACAGGTGCTCAACTGATTCACCAAAAAGATCCAACTCAAAAACAATTCGTTCACAAACCGGACATCGTCGTTTCCTCTCTCTCAATCAATGGCGGTCGACTCATATAATCGAAATTAATTTCACACGGTTTATATGTTTATTAATAATCCCATATTCTGATCATTTTCATTACGATTATTATGAAAATACCACACTTGCCCCGTCAGATTATATGAGATTTCCTTTACATATTTGTACAGAATTACCCTTCACTCACAGTTAAATGAAATCAAACTAAAAGTAAAAAAAACAAAACAGTATGTTAATATACAAATATACAGTGGCTAGCGCGCTCAGCGAACGCTAAACGCGCGCGCGGACACAAATACAAAGATCCTGTGTGTCCGATGCGCGAAAACACCAGTGCTTTTGTGTCATTTATGTACTCTATTATAGAACTGCCCGAGCTTATTGACCAACAGCTTACCGTGTGAACCGAACCGGGTCGCAGCCGCTCCAGCAGCTTACACAAAACCACCCCATCTCTGAGAGATGCCTGTAAAAAGCCTTCTGGGTCCGATAGCGTCTTTTTGGGTGATTCCAGGACACCCAGCGTTATCAACCATGTGATGGTCTGTTCAGCCGAATTCATGACCTCATATGCGTCTAAAGCTCAATAATCCATAAGCAAACGAATGTGCAGGGCTTTGTGAAATGACAGATATCCTGTGCAGTCCACAGCAGCAGCGGCAGGACGTTTGGAGCGAGGGCTCTGATCCCTCCTTTTCCCTGGATGTCAGGGATGACGATTTGTTTAGGGTTATCTGGCAGGTCCGGTTTCTCTCTCCTCTTCTTTCATCTGGCAGGATGTCAGCTAGTGTTAAACCAAAATCAACAGCCTGCAATTGTTTTCCGCCACATGACACCCAATCCACGCAGCTCGGCTCACTGAATACTTTAGAAGCTAAAGAAACGAACGCATTGATATTTTAGGCATTTAGCAACACTAGACTGGATATGAAAGACAATATTAGGAGGTCGTGTGTTATTAGTGAATGCAATATATTTAACGTTGCATGTCCACAGGTGAAGAAAAACAAACTCTTTATAAATTCTTTCAATTTGCATGATCTACACGCATCCATGGAAATCGACGCTTTGTTATGAGAGCAAGCAATGCGTCTCAATTTATTCAAAAAAAGGCGCTGATGCCAAATACTACTCCATTGAAATCTAAATGTACCCCTAGCGCCCTCTGCCGCTGCTAAAACCCCGCAGATGGTTTAAAAAGAAAATTAAACTCCAGTTAAATAATTAAATTAAAATGAAATTATTCTTTTGGGATAATGAACTGGAATTCATTGCATTTCACAAAGAAAAAAAACAAACATTTAAAGACCGTAAGGATTTTCCATGCTTGATTCCATTTCATAATCAAGCACATCTCTTATGTTAAATAGCAGTAAAAAATTTACCAATATTAATATACATTCTTACATTAGAACTGGCTATTAACATTGCGGCTCAAAACTAATGCCACAAATCCTTCTGGTCCCCAAAATGGTCTCATTTTCTCTACACAAAATATAATGCCTATTTATATTTTAATGCCTAATAAAACCCATTTCTTCTTTTGGAATATTAACCCGTGCATTGATCACCAAAACCAAAACTTAAAGAACAACATCTATAAATAGGCCATCTCTTTATTGTTGATTTTCACATGTCAATTTGTTTGTTATTTCATATTCAAAATGAAAAAGAAAAGGGCCTTTCATTCAAGTTCACACACTCCGGGTGAAGGTGTGACTGGGCACAAACCCGAGAGAAGGAAAGAGTCAGTTTCTAGCTGGGATGATAGTTTTAAAAATTGAACATTTTAAGAAATGCACTCCAGAAAGGAAAGAAGAAAGCAGGGCAAATGAAAATACTGATCAGGTCATTTTTTTTTTTTGGTCGTCTAAAACTGTGGCGGAACCCCCAGCACTCATTCACAAAAGCCACACTGACTTAACTTTTGATGTCAACCTAAGGTGAGACCTAAGGTCTAAACAAGCAGCTCAAGTTTAATCCAGCCATACAGTGAACTTTGGAGGAGAAAACCATGAAATGAAAGAAAAATGGATTGATCAAAAGAGAACAGGCACGTTTGGAATAATTGTAAAGGTTGTCTAACATCTTCTAACATTTGTCACTGTTTAAAACAGTGGTAATAGTTTCAGTTTCTCACAGAAAAACCTTTTTCCTTGCTGCATTTTTTTTTTTTTTATCTTTTTTTTCACTAACACTCCCCACCACCCAAAAAGAGTCGAGGAAAAGAGGAGTGTTGTGAGTTTTCGCCCATGCACACGAGGAACTAGTCCTCGATACGGGACTGTGCAAGGCTGTGTCTGAGTACGAATGTCCTTAAATGTATGAGCAACACTGATGACTCCAGAATCACACGTGACCTTTAGGAGTGTACAACATATTTGTAAGTGTGCACGGGTGGGGTGGGTGGGGGGCGCGTTTGAGATCTACGTCAGTCACAGCCACTAGTGTGTTCAGATGATTTCAAAGGTCTTCTTCAGTTCCATGATTAATTGCCAGTCTGACTTCTGCATCTCGTCTCTGAACCAGTTCTTCAGAGCATCAATTGACTGACGGGTAATCTACAAAAGATAAAGAAACACAATTTGAGTCAAATTTAAATGGCATTTAAATTAATACTGTGGAATGATTAAATCACATCCAGAATAAATGTTTCGGTTTAAATAGTTTGTATATCACATATGCACACACATATACATATACATATACATAAATAGACAGTGCCTTGCAGGAGTATTTATACCCCTTCATTTTTCACATTTTGTCATGTTGCTGCCTTATGTTTAACTGCTTTAAAATACTTTTTCCCCACATCAATTTACACTCCATACACCATAATTGTACAGCCACAAAAAACAAAACAAAAAAATTAACAACCTTGCAAATGTATTAAAAATACAAAACTAAATTGATTTTATTGCAGTTATTAATTATTGTACACTTTATTTATATATAAACTTATTTTTTTTTTAAATACACACACACACACATATATATATGTGTATGTATGTATGTATGTATATGTGTGTGTGTGTGTGTATATATATATATATATATATATGTGTGTGTGTGTGTGTATATATATATATATATATATAT
>JAUMHP010000001.1:2252687-2308926 GCA_032361065.1 Enteromius trimaculatus | reverse complement strand
TTCTAAAATGTGTTTTTATATGGTCATTTATACAATAAAAATACAAATTTGACAAACTTTGTAATAACTGTTTTATATTGAAATATATAAGAAATATTTTTTTTTACAAAGCTGAATTTGTAGCATCATCACGCCAATCTTCAGTGTCACATGATACTTCAGAAATCATTCTAATATGCTGATTGCCATAGTGTCATACGGAAAAAAAATCTATATTTCTCTGTATACCATGACTTTTTTGTTAAGATTGTTTAGAACAGAAATTATTTGAAATCTAAATCTTTTTGTAACAATGTAAAAATCTTTACTGTCATTAATTAAATGGAAAAAAGCATCATTAAATGTTATTAATTAAAAAAAAAAAATCATTAACTTTGTTGTGGTCCATAGGCAAGATGATCAGTCTGACTGTACCTACATTGTACTGAATGGACGACTGCGTTCTGTCATCCGAAAAGCTAACGGAAAAAAGGAGCTGGTTGGAGAGTATGGCAGAGGAGATCTCATTGGAGTTGTGAGTCTAAAGCTCTGCAGGGTCTAAACTTCTCTAAACTGTATTTAGGATCACTGAACTATGTCTATCTCTCTTTCTCTCAGGTGGAGGCTTTGACTCGGCAGCCTCGTGCTACCACCGTCCATGCAGTCAGAGACACTGAGCTGGTGAAGCTTCCAGAAGGAACGCTCAACAACATTAAGAGAAGATACCCGCAGGTGGTGACACGCTTGATCCATCTGCTGGGGCAGAAGATTCTGGGGAACCTTCAGCAGCCCCGTGGACCTTTCTCAAGTACGTCAAAAAACGACACCTTAATCCTTCAGTGCTTCAGTAAAGTAACAGAAACATAAGAAAAGGACGCTGAGCCTTTTCTATGTGTTTTAAAGAAAGAAAGTTTAAAGAACTGAATCCTTCATCTCTAGGCTCAGCTCTGGGTCTGCCGAGCGTGGCTTCGAGTCCGGATGTCACTAACCCGGCTAGTAATCTTTCCACTGTGGCCGTGCTTCCCATTTGTGATGAGGTGCCAATCAATGCCTTCAATTTGGAGCTCAGCCATGCCCTCAGCGCCATAGGTAAGCTTAAGCAGTGATTGACAATTAAAGCCCATACACGCATAATCTAAACACACTTTCATTCTTCAACCAGGACCAACCCTGCTGCTAACCAGTGACATTATCAGAGAGAGACTTGGAGCTTCTGCTTTGGACAGGTAGAACTATATATATATGAGATCAGCACAACTATACATAGTTATCGCATTCATTTTTAAAATAACGCTTGTTTTTCTCTAGTATTCATGAGTACAGGTTATCAGGTTGGTTGGCTCAGCAGGAGGACATTAATCGTATAGTGCTGTATCAGACGGACAGTGGTATGACCCCATGGACTCAGCGCTGTATCCGACAAGCTGACTGTATCCTGATTGTGGGGCTTGGAGACCAGGAACCTGCACTTGGAGAGGTATTTGTTTCAGTCTAGTGTTGAATTTGCAAAAATCATACCTGATATCAGGAACTTCTCAATCTTGAACGAATCAGTTCAATGTCTATCCACAGATTCAACCCTCAGCTGTTCAAATAACTGGAGCTGATCCAGTCAGAATTATGATGCTTAATAGTGAAGAGCCTTGTTTTGATTCTCCCATGTTCTTACCTCCTCAGTTGGAGCAGATGCTGGAGAACACAGCGGTACGTGCCCTGAAGCAGTTGGTTCTGCTGCACCGTGAGGACGGGCCGGGTCCGTCGAGAACCGTTGAATGGCTGAACATGAGAAGCTGGTGCTCTGGACACCTTCACCTAAAGTGCCCTCGTAGAGTTTTCTCACGAAGAAGCCCCTCCAAACTGGTAACATGTAGCTTTCTGTTGATTTAAAGAACAACGACTGTTAATAATCTGTGTGTTTGATAAGGATGTGGTTGTTGCCTTAAACAGCGAGAGGTGTATGAAAAGGTTTTCGAGAAGACTGCAGACAGACACAGTGATTTCTCACGGCTGGCGAGAGTGCTCACAGGAAACAGCATAGCCCTTGTGCTGGGTGGAGGCGGAGCCAGGTCAGTGACTTCAAGTAGTACCAGAGATGGCTTTACTATTATCTGCAGCTCTATATTTTTCTCCTTCCCAGCAGGATTGCGCATAATAAATTTTCTATAGTTTTTTGATAACTTTGGAGGCTTGCCTTAAACAATAAAATCACATTTAAAACTAGCTAAAGGGAATTTTTTCAGTTCAATTATTTTCAGATGTGTCTGTAGTATTTGTCTTATACACTGGTTACTTTATTTATACAATAATCTTTAAAAGAATAAATTAAAAAAATATTTTAAAAAAAAATTATTTGTATCATTTTAATATGCTTTTGGCATTTTATAAAAAATAGATTATTATAAGTTACTACTGTATGTTACTTTTTAGATTTAAAGGTTTTTTTTGTTTTTTTTTAGTTAGTTATTTTAATTTTAGATCAGATTTGGTTTTTATTTATTCATTTAGTAATTTCAGTGTTTTTTAAACACATTTCAGTAAAAGTCAGCATTTCACATTTTTGTGTAGTTTGAGTTTCTATCTAATATTTACATTTTATTTTATTTTACTTTTGTTCCTGGTCTTTGTAAATGGTCAACATGATGTTCAATCTTGTAGGGGCTGCTCTCATGTTGGTGTAATCAAAGCCATGGAGGATGCAGGAATTCCCATCGACATAGTGGGAGGAACTTCCATTGGCTCATTCATTGGTGCTCTGTATGCCGAGGAGAGAAGTGCTGTTAGGGTCAAGCAGAGGGCGAGAGAGTGGTCTAAGGTAATGTGACTCTATCAGCTAACTGACACCCTGTACCTTGTTTAGTTATTAATTATTATTAAACAATTGTTATTAAAGTTATTTAATTTTGTATCTTTTTTGCCATCAGGCAATGAACTCCGTATTTAAAACAGTACTGGATCTAACTTATCCAATCACATCAATGTTTTCTGGCTCTGCCTTCAACACCAGCATCTCCAAAGTCTTTGAGGACAAACAAATCGAGGTAAGAAGTCACCAAAACTCTTTTTAAGGTGCACATACTTTAGAAATCGAACCTTTTCCTCCTAACAGATGCATATTGTCCATTTTAATTGTTTTAACTGTTTTAATCTTCAGAATAGCTAATGATTATGACATGTATGACAGCATATCATGTTTTTCTTGCTTTGTATTTGTAGGACTTGTGGCTGCCTTACTTTAACGTGACCACAGACATCACAGCTTCTGCTATGCGTGTTCATAAAGATGGTGAGTGATGATTGTCCTCTTAATGTGAGGTTCCTCAAGATTCAATGTTAGGGACATTTGACTTCTGCAATATATATATATACGTATTTTAGGAATTATTAATAATTTAATAATGACATAAATCATTTTGATAAATGCCGTTGTCAATAACTGATATAAAAATAGCAAAGTTGAAAGCAATGATCGTTTGAATGCAATTAGGTTCTTAAATTATAGATATTTGGGATGTTCAAGTTGTTTGGCGTTTGGCTATTATATACATTCTCAATTTGTAATGACCGAGAAAGAGAAGCTAATGCTGCATGTGGGTTGTGAAATCTACTGAAAAGTCTGAAATAACCGTTGGCTTCTGAGAGAGATCTAGAAAAGGCCCATTCCATTAATGCCTGTTAACTCACATAAAATCTAGATGTTACTAAAGTGATTAATTTCCCTAACTCTTGTTTGTCAAATGCATGAATACATTTTGGGATTGACCAGTGGCATATCATGCATCTCTGAATTCTGGGTTCGGTCCCCAAATTCAGTTGAATGTGTATTACAGTATATGTTTCTTGATTAAAATAAGTTAATTGACACTTAAAAACTAAATTAATTAGTGATCATGTTAAAATCAGTGACTACATGCTGGATTTGGGGTCCTTTTAATGGTCATGCGTTCACCTGTGTTTGCCTAGATGGAGTATGGAATTGAATTTGCATGTCCCACTAACTGCAAGGACGAAGCTTGTCTCTGTTTTCTTTCCCACTATGATTCGCTCCCCTTTTTGTCAAAGTTTCCGTCTTCCTTCTGTTCTACCCTCTGCCCTAACCTGCTTTTGTGTCATAGAAAAGGCTAAGCTCTCATTCAGTGTCACCCTTTTCACAAATCTTTATCTCTATATTATTTTCTTCCTGTTATATTTTAAATGCCCATCATGTCGAGTATACACTATTAGTTGTGGTAGAAGGTAAAACCCCGCTTAGTGGTGTCTGTAGGATCCAGAATGCATCATCCATTTGCTTCCCCAACTCTCTTAATGCTGTTTCCTCTTCATTCTGCTGATGCAGCATTGCTTTTTCTCACACTGACTGCACAAATAAGACATAACAGGTCCAAAGACTGCAACTTGCACTAAGTTGTGGATGTCTGCCAGGTTGTGCTAATGTGTTATAATGTCTTCTTACATCCTGTAAAAAAAAACAGCATATTCTGGTTAGGTATGTTTTAAAGCTGGGATGCTGGTTCACGCTGGTCATGTGCTTTTCCTAAGCTGGTCTAGTAACTAGTAACTAGTAACTCCTAACTAGTAAATGCTGTTTTTTTCAACCAAGCTTTCAAACAGCTTCACAATATTGAAGTTCATTCAGTAGATTTTCCTTTAATAGTAGTGCTAAGGGCAATATAGCCAGTATGTTGCCATACTGAGATCATTAGCAGGCTGAAGTCTCAATCCTGAACAAATTATTTACAATTTAATAATATATCTATTTTATTATGCATGCATTTATTTTGTTTTAATTATATGCCGATTTAGTACTTAAAAATGTCTTCTTTTTTTTTTGTAAGTTAATATTCTTTGATGACCAAAATTTAAAAGCATTTTTAAAAAAAAATTTGTAATACAACAAATGCCTTCACTGCCATGTGACCTTGTTTGAAGTATTATTTTAAATTATTATTATTATTTTAAATTATATTTTTAAATCTTGTTATTTTATTTTAAATCTGTGCATTTCAGGCCTGGAAAAAAAATCTTAGTGAAATTTAATAGCAAAATACATATGTTTTTCCCACTAGAAACACAAATCACACCGTTGCAGTTTTGTTTAGAGAAGATGCTGTGGTCAACGTGCTTGTGTGCTGTAACACTTAACAGCCTACAGATCTCTCAATCTCCCTTCCACCTCTCCTGCCTCCTTTCCTAATCTGTTTCTTTGTCCATTTTGGCATGACATAGACTGTCATCTCTAATAAAAGCATTTTAGATTCATATATTCAGCATAAACACGCTGTGTTGATGGTGTTTGACATTTAGAAACGAGAGAAACTACAATCGAGTTTAGTTTTTTCTTGTTTTTATTGAATAGAATAACATGGTCTGATTGGCATAGCCAGATCTCAGCATGATGTCCGTGAAACTACAGAGAGCTACAGTTTTGGGTCCCCCTTTCATTCATTCACTCATCTGTTTCCTGTTGTTTACTGTCCCTCCCTCCTCTGTCTCTCTCCGCGTCTTGTCCAGTTTTGATTTACTCTCCATCTTCATTTTGCCAGGCTGTGTTTGGCGCTATGTTAGAGCCAGTGCCTCCTATACCCCTTATCTGCCTCCTCTCTGCGACCCCAAGGACGGCCACCTCCTCGTGGATGGTTGCTATGTTAACAATGTCCCAGGTCAGGATTCTGCCCCCTTTTCACCAAAGCCTTCTAGAAGCCTAAAGGAGGTTTATAAAAACCTGCTACACCTGTATCCCTGCGACAACCAACCACTCAGTTACCCTTCGCTTTTTATTGTCTCTTGTCCTGTTTAAACTGAATTAACCCCCTGCTTACATTGGGAAACCATGGCTTGGAAGGAACACAGGATAGCATGAGAGAAAGAATAGAGGAGAGAGTCTGTGCTTTCAAAACCAAGATAAACATTAGATTCAGCTGCATCTGATGAAAAACATGTCCAGGTTTCATTTCATCCCAAAATAAAAAAAAAGAAATTAGATTTTGCATAAAGCCTAGATGTATTCCCCCCCCCCCCCCATCGTGTTGTTATTTTTTTATGCCAGTCAAGCACTATTATTCCCCATATTCTCATTACCCTGTGTCCAGATGCATGTTTTATGCATTCAGTTTTTAATGCTTAATTGCCATGAGTGGTGCCACGAGAGGCTTAATGGAAGTAGAAAGGCTTCATTTTCTTATTGCGTCGTCTTTTAGCAAAATATAATTTCTTTGTAGGGTGAAATGTGACTTAGTCACGTTCTTCAGATTCAGTCATTTACCCTCAGGACCACTACATGCACAATTTACATTCCGTTATTCTGTTCACACCCATTCTTTCCTTAGACACTTTATGCAGACATCGAGTCCAGTCCATTGATTTCAAATTACCTGATGCTCAGATTCCCTTTCCACGTGCGTTGGTATAGAATTTAGCTGATGTATGGTTACAAACATATGCATGCATTATCATAACGGCAAATATATATATATATGCATTATTTATATTTTGATTAATCATCACTATAAGCTTTTGGAAAGGAAGGCATGGATTTGTTTAGAATGGTTTTTGCCATAATATGTCAGTATGGTTGGTGAATATTGTTTAGCAGCCTAGTGTGTCAGCTGCTCAAACCACAGCACATGCTGATTTGCATTAAGCTACGACCAACACTGCTGCTGTGATGCGACTCGTTTTCTATAAAGTAAATGATGGCTGCCGTTGCTTGTCCATATTTACGTTTTTGTTTTTTTTTCATGCTGGTGTATTTTTCCCATGCTCTTCTGTCGTGTTGACAGCACCCGCGCTCTTCCACATCTGCCTTGAGCTTGGCTGTCACAAGCACGCTATACACTGTGTGCATGCTGGTGCATGTTACTCTATTGTAAGCCATTATTCTACATGTATGCATTGTTTATAAGGATAAAGGTCACTGGGAGGTGTTGTTCTGGATCCTACAGCATGTTTAGCAACATAGGACAACTTATGAAGAATGCCACAATCTTTCAACAGGCTCACAGACACATTTATGCCACTGTTTTTGCTTTAAATCAGCAACTCACCCCAAAATTACAAATTTGTTATTATCCACTTCAATAAACACAAGGCTAAGTGAACGGAGTGCTGCAGTGGTGACACTTTTTTTTTTTTTTTTTTTTTGTAGGCCAACCCTCAAGTTAGCAGAAGTATAAACGAACTACACCGCAGTCGCATGACTTCAAAGTTTCCATCAATAAGCTTCCTAATTCCCTGCAAGTTTGGGTTAGGATATATTTGAAGACCATGATTGTAAACTGTCAAAGTGAACTAGTGAATAGATACTTTTTCAAATAAGTAACATAAACTTTTGCCCAGTTCAGGAGACAAAACTGACTTCAAGACAGTGGAACTGGAAAATACTAAAATGCTATTTAATTTTGGGCTTTCAGCCTACAGTAATGCACCGTGCAGCACTCTATTATGACAGAATGTTTGTTTTTGGGTGAAGTATACCTTTAAGAGTGCCACATGCTGATTGCACCTGCCTCTCTGGATTTTTCTCTCTCCTTCCAACCCATGCTCACTGTCACGCCTCTCCTGACACCTGATGGTCGAGTGGAGTACTGCAGGCCAGGACAGGCTGGCAGTGCCCAATATATGTTGACTGACTGTTTTTCAACTCTGTCTCCTCTCTGCCTGAAAAATACGCTGTTGCTGATTAATAACGATGTATTTAAGTGAATGACCGGTAAGAATATTAGCACTGTTTGTATCATAACAGAAAAAGTCAGTATTATTAAGTAGGAATTTTTAAGTATTAAAAAGTCAGTAAATTATCCATGATAATTTGAGCTGTTTCGCTTTGGGGCGGGGGGTGGATGTCAGTGAGACAGGGTTGGATGATAAGTCAGCCTTACCTCATAGGTGTTTACTCAACCTCTGTCAAGGTTGGGTTCACTGAATGAGGTAGGCCCAACTAAACCACCGCACACCGTCCTTGGGGTGACAGTCACTGTATCTCCCTGCTGGTCTGTGCGCTACTAACCAAACCTGTGACTTCAGGGTCGCCTCCAAATGCTGCTGAGGTGTTACGTTGACGTACTTTAGAGGTTATTAAGAGGTTATTGTCCCCCTCCCGGTGTGGTAGGCTCCCTGTGGCGCTATGTCAGGGCGAGCATGACCCTTTCCGGGTACCTGCCACCCCTCTGCGACCCTAAAGATGGAAACCTGCTCATGGATGGAGGATACATCAACAACCTGCCAGGCAAGTACGGCCCAGAGCAATTCCTCAGAGAGAGGGCCGCTGGGGCCAGAAACACAATCTGGTTTGGTCAATCACTTAATTTTTTGGTTTTTAAAGAGCTACACGGCTCTGAGTAAGTATACTGTGATTTTTTTTCCCCTTCTCATCGTGGTGAGGGTAGAATGAGTGGTTTTGCTTTATCCATTTGAACTCAGAATGTTAGTCAATTTGGCTATTTGGAGATTTCCAGCACATTTTGCATTATTTATCATTTCTGGTGCCTGTTAGAGCAGTTTGTGATTTGTACAGGGACAAATGGATAACGTTCTGCAGGGATTGGGTGGTGTGGACAAAGATGCCTGCTTTTTTGACCTCTTGTCCTCACCAGCCTATTAAAAACATGAGAAACATTGCAAGCTGCTGTTGTCTGGTGTACAATTGTGATTATAAATATGTTGCATCTCTTCTTTACAATATAGGAAAGTGTGTTTTAATGTAGTCAAATTTGACCAGTATCCAAAATATAAAATGAAAATCTAAATCAACTAAAAAAAATAAAATAAATAATAATCACCAGACAGCATAAGCTTTATGTCCCTCAGTCTGCATTGCAACATATTGGACAGAAACATATAGTTCACGTAGTTCAGATGTTGCATTTCAACTGGGAACATCTTAATTCTGGGGAAAAAGACAAGATTTCGCATGTGACATCACACCCTATGTTATAATTTGATTTCATTAGTTCATTAAGCAGTTTGCACTGCTAAAGACAATTATTTCTTGCATTACAATCATCCGTGTTATAGTCAGAGCTGGGTAGATTACTTACAGATTGTTGTCTGTTACTGATTTCAGTTTACATGACAAAAATCGAAAAACATTTTAGGTAATCAAGACTACTTTACTTTTGACCTAACTTGTTTATTACATCAATTTGAATAGCATACTCTTGTAACAAAACAGAGTAAGAAAATATATTCTGTTGTTATAATTAATGTTATATCAAGGTTTGCCAAACTGTGGCTCGTAAAAGAACTGCAGGGTGTTTGAGAGACGTACAGTTAAAAATAATTGAAAAATAACAACAATCAAAACAAAAATGTATTTAAAAAATGACATATTTAGTACCTGGATGTCTTAAACCAAGTCAGAGATCAGCAAACATTCAAATGTGATTCTTCATTATTTTAAAATCTCTACTTGAGGTACTTCATGTAAATATATTAGGTGGGTCACACGCACTTTATGGTACAATTCTCATTATTAACAAACCATTAAATATGACTTTTGTGTCAAAACATTTGCTGCTCATTAATAGTTAGTAAGGTAGTCATTACGTAATCCAGGTTGCATGTCATCAGTTACTACCCAGCTCTGGTTATTGCCTGTAAAGCAGATTGGACATTGAAGAAAAAAAATAGTTCTGAACTCATAATGCATCAATCTTTTGTCATCGCTGAGTATAATTGTCTTTTTCCATCGTTTGTTATTTCTGATCACCGGCGAGGCTGTTTTACCACAACTCTCAGGAAACGTTTTCAAACTCTATTTGCTTCAAAAATGTTCATTCTTACTTTTAAACTAGTTATAAATGATGAAAACGGCAGCTGGGAGGGGTTTGGTTAAACCGCATTGATTGGTGATCATTTATTAATCGGAAGAATTTAGTCTGAAATAATAACGGTACTTTGATTCTTCCTGCTACCTTGTGGATGTCTGTCTTTCTGTGCGTGTGCATTTGTTTGCGTTCAACCGATACGCTAACACCCTGCAGCGGACATAGCTCGTAATATGGGCACAAAAACAGTCATCGCCATCGATGTGGGCAGCCAGGATGAGACTGATCTTTGTAACTACGGTGACTGTCTTTCTGGCTGGTGGCTACTATGGAAACGGATCAACCCGTGGGCGGAGAAAGTGAAGGTGAGTCAGTGCCGTGGGATATTAGAACAGTTCTCGTGCAGCCAATGCAGCCCTTTCAATTTGAGGTGCTCTAATCTTCAGAAAAAAAATGTTAATGGTTTAAAAACATCCTGTATTTCTCAGGTACCTGACATGGCTGAAATCCAGTCCCGTTTGGCCTACGTATCCTGTGTACGGCAGTTGGAACTTGTCAAGAAGAGCGCATACTGCGAGTATATTCGGCCACCCATCGACCGCTTCAAGACCATGGACTTTGGGAAATTTGATGAAATCTATGTGAGAGCAAAAGCCCACATCTGCAGCAAACACAGGGGGACAGTTAATCTATGTAGTCTTGATGCTAGAAAGCAAAAAGCAGAGTGGTATTTATTATAGTGTACATAAAACAAGATGATTCTTCCAGATGGTAAATGACTTCTCAAAACGGCTATATTTAAAGTTTTTCTGTTTTCTCTAAGGATGTGGGTTACCAGCATGGTAAACTAGTGTTTACTGAGTGGGCTCGTGGGGACATTATTGAAAATATGTTGAAAGACTATCACTCGGCGGACTACACCGACAGCAAGAAGACTGATGTGAGTTTAATATCTCATTAAAAACAAGCCACTATTCTATCACCCTTTTGAAAATGAATATTAAAATCCTTATAGATTAATAAATAGATAAATAAAAAGTTCACAAAATTGAAATAATATTAATTTTTTTTGTAATGATGTATCTTTACTATCATTTATGATCAATTTAACACATTCTTGCTGAAGAAAAGCATCTATTCTTTCTTTCCAAACCGTTTTACCCTTTAAAAGTTATTTATTAAAAATTGTGTATTGAGTTGTAATTTTACTATTAATTTCGTTCTGTGGTGATTGTGTTCTGTTGCTATTTGTTTCAGTCGTGCACATGTCCTAGTGCAGACTTCACCGATCTAGCTGAAATTGTGTCCAGGATTGAACCGGTGCAGAGCTACTTGGGAGCTGATGGTTAGTCACTCAAGAAAAAAAATCTTTGCTAATTTATCCCGTAAATTTACGACAGGATTAACCCATATACTGAATGTACATCATTGGCTAGCAGAGTTGTTATTACATTGTGTACTTGTCATTAACTGATGTTTATGTGTCTAGCAGAGGAGTCTGACTATGCGACCGAGTATGAGGAGGACGGGATGGACACAGTGAGAGAGGAGGAGGGTGAGGAAGAGGAAGAGGAGGAGGCTGAAGACCCAGAGGACCAGTCTCCTGGAGAATGGGGACCAAACGGGATCTTCCCATCAGTAAGTGTACAAACAAAACACTTTATTTTCATCGTCCACCTTAGACATTCTACTAACAGTAAGTAACTACATGCCAACTAGCAGAGAGTTAGTAGACTGTCTGGTTATCTGCTAATTCTTTACTTTGATGGGTCCACAACACACAACAAAAATTTTTATCCTTTAAACTTATTCAACTAACCCTAAACCTGCACTAATAGTCTACTTTGAGAGCATGTAGCTGCAAATGAATGACAACAAAATATGTAGTTACTGTAGAACATCTAAAGTGGACTATTAAAATAAAATGTAACCAACCTTTTATATAAAAGTTAAGTGAAATTAAAGTCAGGTGACACTAAAAATGAAATAATTTCTGTAGGATGAAGAGAAGACCGTCCGTCAGAGGAAGAACCTCACCAGGGACCCCAACTTGGACTTCTCTGGAGTGTCCGATTGCTGAAAAGGGAATAATGCAGGGTCAAAGGGCACTGGAAAGAGAAGCAGAGTCCCACCAGGGACTAAAGAGTATAAAGACAAATACAGAAGAAAAGACTTCTGAATTAATATGATTGTTGGGAGGTCACCAAAGATGCTGTGATTTAGACCCTGTTAACACTACATTACCCACAACTTGTCACCAAAACTATAACTCTGTTATGCCTTTGGGATATATTTTGTTTTGGCCCAAGACTCTACAACAACAAGGTCTAAAGACTGTGGGGCCACCAAGGCAGGGGAACCACTCCATGAGATACTTTGCCACTGAAATTTGGGGCTATACATCATTTAAGTTGTTGTGGGAGTTTCGTAGGGAAAAATGTCTACAGTAGCGGCCAGTACACCACTATCCTTAAGTTCTGGTTTTCCTGATGATACCAGTTCAGTGGAGATAGTGTGTGTTGTAGCTGGTTTGTTATTTTAATTTAATTTAATTTAATTTGTGTGTGTGTGTACGCCCCCAACTTAAACATGGATTGGCATGTATCCTCTCATAAGATGCCTTCTAGACTGAAAATGGCTTCCCAAGAAGCATTGTTGAAGGTTTGAAACTGAGAGAAGACTGTATAGGTTTAGAAAGACTTCAAGAGGAAGTGATGCTGCTTAAGAGACATACATCAAATCACTATCTAACCATTGTAATTTGAATTAAGGTTGCAATGTAAAAAAAAAAAGTAATGATTTTTTTTTAAAGAGTGGTAGAAAAGAGAAACGGATAAATGTAAGGTAAGGGTGTGAAAAGGAAGTGAGAATGACATGCAGTCAGGAAATGAGTGAGCATGGAAGAGAGCGGGGAAGTGATTGCGGTAGTAAGCGAAAAGAATTATTGCAGGAAGTGAGCGAGAAAGGGATTCTGCTAGTGAGAGCAAAAGAGAGATAGAAGTGAATGCGGTGGGGGTGATTGCGGTAGTGAGCGAGACAACTATTGCGGCAGAGAGCGAGGAAGTGAGAGCTGTAGAAAGGAAGTGGGTGGAATAGAGTCAGGAAGTGGGTATAGTAGAGAGTGAGAGCGGTAAAGAGTGTGAGGAAGTGTAGAGTGCTAGAGAACGAGGAAGTGAGAGCAGTAGAGTGAGGGAGTGATTGTGTGGTAATGAGCGAGGAGGTGAGTGTGATAAAGAGTCCGGAAGTCGATGCGGTAGAGAGCGAGAGCGGTAATGAGTGTGAGGAAGTAAATAGCGGTAGTGATTTTGGAAATGGTTGCGGAAGTGAGTGAGGAAGTGAGATCGGCTGAGAGTGAAAAATGAGTGGTGAGGAAAGGGAATGCAGAAGGCTTTCATGAGGGTTTTTTTTTAATGCCAAAAAATATCTTGTGTGGAATGGGATGTGTGAGTGTGTGCGTGTTTTCAGCCTTTCAGAAATGCAGAACTACTTGTGCTTCAGGTAGACGAGGTGGATGCCTTATTTTGTTATTGCACATTCACAAAGCAAAAAAGAGAGAGATGAACAAAAACACCTGTTGTATACAGTAGTCAACATTTAAAGTGGAACAAAACCTTTCATCAAAGTTGTCCTAAAATCAAAAACAATGCCTATTCTTGTTTTAGGACAACTATGATGAAAGGTTTTGATCCACTTCTATTGTTGACTACTGTAATCCCATGAAGATGTGGTGAGTTTAAATTATTGCTGAATGAGTGCCAGGTATGCAGCGCCCCCGTACAGGAACAGACCTTTCTGGCACTCCAAAGCCAAATGTCACCCTTCCCCAACCTACAAACTGTCAATAATCAATGTATATTATCTCTGAAACCTCTCTGAGATGTACAAATTCCTCGACCCTCGATGAAATGCTTTGTTTCAGTCTTTTATGCTGAGACGTTTTGTTTTATATGTTTATGAGGACTGAAAGGATTGCCAACTATTATTTAATTTATTGGTTTCACCACTGGCTTTTTAATAGCTTTTTAAAACACTTTTAGAGATTGTAGAGAATAACAGTAAGCGGTTTCTTATTTTGCTTGATTAGCATTTTTGCACTGATGATAATGAAAAAATGTCTTTACTGTCTAATATAAAAGGTGGCTGAGGTACAGACGGGTCACGTGTGTGTGACCATTCGAAGCCTCAGAAATAAATGCTGATTCATGAATAATAAAAAAACTATTTAATGCCATGCTGAGTAAATCGCTGTTTTGACATAAGGTATTATGTGATTATAACTTTTTAACTTTATCCGTGGGAAAGACTTAAATAAATTCTATTTTACTACATTCTTTGTCAGTAGATTTAAAACTGACGGGTTTATTCACAGCAGCACCTCATGAAGGGAATGAAAACTCTCTGGGTCAAACTATTGATTTATTAATTCATCCGTCTCCCAGGTCATTGTTCTGCATGTATTTAGGCATTCCCCATATAAGTAAAGAAGTCCTTCAAGGACTTCTTTTTCATAACCATTGGAAGCATTGGCACCAATTACCTTTTTAGATGTATAGATACATGGGCTCTATTTCATATCCATGGGTTGAAGCGACACTAATAATGTGATGTTTAAATGTAAAAAAAAAAAAAAGGAAGTGTATTTTTCCCCACAGGATTGCCACCATGAAAAGCAATTGGGTGGGTTTTTATTGTAAAAAACGTACAACCCTGGATCGGTTTATCAGAGATTATTTTGATTAATAAAAAATAGAAATTTTATTAATCATTTGCAACTCAAAAAACACAATCGTGTCTGATTGTTGTACATAAAAACAAACCACACAAACACTTTTTTTGTATTTTATTTGTTTTAGGTTTTTGAAAGTTTTTAATTTTTCCCTAAAGAAAAAAAAAAATCCTGAGGTATTCACAATATAATGGCATTTCTTTCATTTCAAATGAGGAAACAACAAAAAAGTGGGCAAGGGGGCATCAAAATGATAAAACTGTGATGGCTGTCTCTCAATACAATACAACAGGTTGGGATACTTCTGCTCCATATATAATATTAAGACGGTACCCAAAAAAGCTAAATAAATTAAAGTTAAAAAAGAAAGAAAATCACATAAGACAAGCTACATTATTCGTGCTTGGCTGTTGTAGTTGAGTCTCATTTTTAACATACCATATAAAATATCTTAGATTAAATAAACATCCCAAAAGTTTAGAAAAATGTATCATATCTATATTCTATAACTATATCCATTTTTACCAGAGAACATTGTTAAATTTGTTGGCACAAAGCATTTCTAATTTTTGCAATATATTTTTCAAGCAGCTGAAATATGCCAACAAATGATTCTTTTTTGACTCAAACAGCATGTCAATGGCTGTATCAAACAGAATTAGCAGGTTTAATCATTTCTAAAGTCCATCTATCAGTCAAACAGAATTTGGTGAAGTATATGGTTCTAAACTTCATGTCAATTAATAATGATGATAATAATAATAATAATAATAAAAAAACAAAACCTCCAGTGCAACAGCAGTTAAAAATTGTGAGACTTCCACATAAAACAATTGTAACCACACAGCAAATCAGAGCTCGAATAGCAGCTCTGGGGGGGAATGCAATACAAAAAAAAAAAAAAAAAAAAATCAACAACAACAACAAAAAAAAAAACAATAAATGATTGCTTAGCTTCAACAGAAAAAGACACACCTTTGACGAAACATTCCCCAGAAACATTTTGAAACAACTTGCAATCTGTCCCACTTTTCTCTTAATTTGGTGTGATCTTAACCCTGAAGATAATAGTAATAACAACTGTATTAACAGCAAACAAAATGGTAATTGTATTCAAAGTTGAAAATAAATGGTTACAAAGGACCAAAATGCATACAAAATAATAGACTTTTGGTTTTCTAACCGCTGAAGACACGATGCCTCGCTAAAACCTCTTTCAGCACTCACTCATAGATCAACGGAACACAAACACAACATAGAAGAAAAACAAACAAAGGTCAAGAATCAATACAAACAACATTAACAGCTCGAAATCAGCCCACAATGATAGAAGTAAAAATTCCATAATGCATATTAAGATTAAAAGTCAGACATAAAAAGGCAAAAGTGTGTCTTTTTCTAAAAACACGTTTTGGAAGAAAAAAAAAAAACAGTACAGTATTTATTTATATATATATATATATATATATATTATATATAAAAATCATTAAAAAAAAAAAAGTATCCCTTACCCCTTCCAACCAAAGCAAAATGTAAAATCAATGGCAGTTACTTCGGAGATCATAACATGCAATTGATATACTTACAGCACTGAACAAACTATTTCTCCAAACTACCATCCCCGAATCTGACCCCAAACACATCCCACCCACCCCATCCCAGTACAATCCTTAAATATGTCAGCTCATTGAAGAAAAACTAAAGAAAACACTCTCTATTGATCGTAAATTCTCTCTCTGCTCTAGCTGAGGATGTGATATTCTCTCGCTTGTCATGGAGAGTCCAGTAGTTTGTGTGTGTGTATGTGTGTGTACAGGAAGTTCCTGGGAAAAACACAAACGGACTTGATGTGAGTGACTGCATAGTGAGCATTTGGTTTAATTACAAATGGGGCATCATGATAATTTAACAAAATAATAATAATTCTAAAAAAAATAATAAAGACTCAAACAACATAACGGCATGAGTACACGCCTGAGCACACACACACCAAAAATAACATGCTGCAAACACACACATTAACAAACAATCATACACAGATAAACAAGAACTAATAACAGCAGCACGCACTGGTTTAGTTTGGTGTTCTGGACGTGTACGACTACCGTCGGCAGAAATGGGTTCATTATCTCTGTCCTATTCACAGAAACGCCTATTTCAGATCAAAACACACACACACACACACACACACATATAAAATAACTGATGCTTTGATTTCAGAAACAAACAAACAACAAAATTAAAATAGTGCCAGAAAAAAGAAATAGAAGTACACTTTAAACCAAGAATAAACCATACAGATTAGCATCTCGGATCATATTTCCAAAGAGGCGTGTGTGTGTATGCATGTCACCAAAATAAAAGCCCAACAGTGAAGGGTGACCCTGTCACTGCCTGACAGAAAATTACATCCATGAAGCTGTGTATCCCTCATCCGAGGTCCTCAGAATAACAATCCAGCATCATCTAGTATAACAATAATCACCCTAATGACGACAACGCCACTGGTTTGAATTTGTTTTATTGATGACACCTTTGGTGTGTAATGCTGTGGTCATATCTACAAGGTCTACTGAGAGAATGACGGACAGACAGACAGGCAGGCACCACAGTATCTGTGATGAACTTCAACGCCAAACAGGAAGTCAGTGTTCAGCTGACAGTGAGAGTCCTGTTAGAAATTCTATTTGGCATCTGGAAGGAGTGAAGAAGCTATTGGGAGGTAAACGGTTACAGATCATTGCTATAGCGTATAGTGTTCGCATCGGACATATTTTCTGACCTTTCGACTGATTTGTCTATTTGATTCAATGGAAAAATCTGGAATTGCTTGACTAAAAACACATTTGCATAAAATATTTCAAGAGCAGAATGTATTGGAAACTCGTGAATTCATCCACCGCAGGATGGACACAGCAGGACAATTAGGAGTGACCCACAGCTAACGGTGCAACCAAGGATATCTAACTCAAATATATATAGATATTACCAGGTGGTGTTCTTATTTCATACTAATAACAGGAAGTCATTCTTATTAGTTGCCTACAGTGGGCGGCGACGTTTGTGTGAGTTGGCATAGTGGTGCAGTTTAAAAAACAAACTATTTCGATATAAATATAGATATAGGTCTATATATTTACTTCACTTCCCCGTTTGCTTTCTCTTTTCCTCTTAAAGGAACACATCGTGCATTTTACAGGTAACTATTTTCGTATTTGGTAAATGTGTAGACATTGCAGTGTTTTATGCATTTGGTTCAGGAAAAAAAAAATAAAATAAAAAAAGATTTTCCTTTGGGGAATATAATCATTGACAGCAGCATCTAAAGTAAACAGTAGCAGCAAGTAAGATAATAAATAAATATAATAATAATAACAGCAAACAAAGTTTCAAGGATAATGAAAAACAGTAAGATGCAAAAACAACGCAAACCTACTTAACCCCTAAAAATAAAAATCGGTGCATTGGTTCAAAACGATTGAAAGCTTTTATGCAACTCCCAGCTAGCGATCTAGAAAACCACCAACACCTGTTACCGTCTCTTTAAAAATCAGCCAATACTTTCTATAAGACTTCACTGGAGACTTTCTTTAATACTTTCCATATGCCTTCCTCTCCTACGTTCATTACTCTTTCCCTTATATAACACCGTACTTCTCATCTCGACGTACCGTTACCATCTAAATCTCTCTTTGCGGATTCGTTCAGTCATATTTTCTTTCTTTTCACACGCTTCCTCACTCGGCCTAGCAGTGATTTGGCTTTTTAAAGCAGTGAATCTCAAACTCTACAGCTTTGGTTGTGAAAGTCGCTGAACATCTTCAGCACGACCCACGAGCAGGTGCTGAAATCCTCTGAGAACAGCAGCTCGGCAGAAAAAAAAAAAGCAGTGCTGTGTCAAAAGAAACAAACAAATACAAAACCAAGCTTTGGTTTGCGGGAACTCAAATGCTCATGGGAAAACGAGAACGGTGAAGAGAATGAAATGATGAACGGTTGGTCTGGGTAGATGAGTCGGGTATCAGAGCAGAAATGTTCCACTCACAAAACGAGCCGTTTTTTTTTCATTCTTGTCGCTCTCCCCCGCTTGCCTCTCAACACCACTCTGAGTGACTATGACAACGTCTCATCTATGCTTTTGGTGACTCGATTGCGGTTTCTTCCTCGCACTCGAAGTCTGTAACAACACATGGCTAAATCTGGTTAAAATACACATTTCTAACACTTGTCTTCCTGAGGTGTGCACTGTGTACAACTTTACACATTCTGGGCTAATTTTTTTGTGTGTTTTATCTAGTGATAGACCGATACATGATCCAATATTTGGCCATTTATTGTGTCTAGATATCATAATCAGTCGATGAAAGTGAAGCGTGTCATTTCTGAATGACCAGAGTAACGGAATTACACAAATACCAACGTTTCTAATAACATTTACACTCAGGTTTTGCTGAAAATTTCTGCCATTGATCAAAGCAGATTGGTTTAACCAATGCTGCTAAACAAACAAAAATAGGTCACTTTTAGTTCTCTCTGCATATTAAATTGGTATCTTATCGGTCCACCACTAATTTAATCTTAATATACAACCTTCTCTCTTAGCCAATATATCTACTTCAATACATGAAATTCCTGACCAAACTAGTTATAACAATCTAAACACCAAGGATTAGCTCTACGACTAAGAATCACTAACTCTTTAAGTACACATTACACTTACTGAAATATCTGCTGATGTTTGCTAGCAAAAAACACTTCTATAAAACATAGTTTTCAATATACCACACTGCTATTATCTCACTAATTGCTTAGATTCACCTAATGGCTTAAACCGTACAGGAAAGCGAAGAGCTAGGACTGATAAACGGATAACACACACACACACTCACTCACTCACACACCATTGCACAGTGTTGTTCGACTACTCTGTTCAGTCCCTGAGTAAGGGGCTACGGAGAACTTCATGACATGTGGATTTGGATTTTGAACGGACTGTACGCTTGCTCTTGTGGTTAACCTTTATACAGCGGTCAGTGATCGTGGTTCAGTGAAGCAGTGTGCTACTGTAAATGTGTGTGTGTGTGAGCGTGCTTCACAGTGACTGTTAGACTGCAACCTGTAATGGTCCATCCTGTTTGATGGGTGGATGAGGAGGACAAAAATATTTCAGATTTACATCAAACCTGCCCAGGATTGTCTGTCGATCAGTCAAACTCCCAAATGAACATTCTCTCTTTTGTTTCGGCCATTGCTCAAACGGTCCATTTCCACTCCGTCTTTCTCGTTGACACAATTTATATTTTAAACCTGTCCACCTGTGTCTCTAAATCAACCTGTGACAATCGCATCATTCTTTCTCTCATGCCATCCTTCCGATTCTCTCTTTCTCCGCCTGGCTACCTGCTGAAGAGAGAGTGGAGCTGGTGATGGCTGAAGCACTGGCTGCTGCGAGGAGACTCTGTGCGCTCCAACACCGTCTGAAACCAGCCCGCCACGTCTACGTCTGACACCTCGTAACGGCGGATAAAACTGTGTTCCTATAAAAAAAAAAAAAAAAGAGCACTAGTGTGAATACGTGATCATCCGAAAATGAAAGTCTGTTGACAAGGGGTCAATGAAAGGGGACAAGAAATTATGTTATCTTTTGCTTTCTTTGTGCACAAAAAGTACTAGCTTTGTAAAATTATGATTGAGTATCTCATGGACTTTTTTTAATGATGTTCATGCAGTTTCTGGAATTTGATCATGTTAAGATCCTTGCTGTCTATGGGAGGGTCAGAAAGTCCTCGGATTTCATCAAAAATATCTTAATTTGTGATCCAAAGATGAACACAAGTCTTATGGGATTTGGAACAACATTGGGGCGAGTAATTAATGACAGAATTTTCTTGAAACAGCAAATGCTCAAGATACATGGGAGATTGAGACTTACAAGCAGCTTGTGGTATTTTGGCCTTTTTCTGTGATCCTTTGTGAGGCTGTGGAGACAGAGAAGACAGAAAACTCACACGTTAACACAACAGACAGATACCGGGGCTAAAATTTCACGTTTATGTAAATTTAAGTGAGTGTACCAGTCTTTGACGAAGGACTGAAAGTCAGGAGAAAAGCCCATGCTGAGAGGAAGGACCGGCGGGTCCTCTTGCAGAACTTTGGTGAGGACCTCAAAGTCTGTCTTGCAGTTCTTGTAAGGAAACTGTCCCGTGGCTAGCTCCACCTACAGGTGAGGAGGAAAAATTACTTACAGTTGCATATATAGACTGTATTTTGAAATTACACTACCATTCAAAAGTTTGGAGTCTGCACGTTATTTAAAGAGTCTACTGTGCTCACCAAGGCTGCGTTTATTTAATCAAAATTAGAGTAAAAATAAAAAACACTTTAAAATAACTGACTGCAGGTGTGATTTTTTTTTAAATTGCTAGCTGAATAAAAGTATTCATTTCTTTTGTGATGATCGCAAACTTGTGATAAAAATTAAATAGTCATATTTTATTATATAACACCCCTACACAAATCCAACTGCTGCTCATCAAAGTCATCCAAGTAAACAAGTGTTGGCTCAACAAAACGTAGAATGAACTCACCAGAGAAATGCCAAGACTCCAGACGTCAG
The DNA here is from genome assembly GCA_032361065.1 of Enteromius trimaculatus. Classification (NCBI taxonomy): domain Eukaryota; kingdom Metazoa; phylum Chordata; class Actinopteri; order Cypriniformes; family Cyprinidae; genus Enteromius; species Enteromius trimaculatus. The sequence continues at coordinate 2,287,844 of JAUMHP010000001.1, read as the reverse complement.
CTCTGATGTCATAGTCTGGCTTACTGGGGTCTGGAGGGTCTATTCTCTCAGGCTAGGGGGAAATGCATGATGCATAATATAATATATCACTTCATAAGATTTATTAGTTTAAAATTTTTGACTCTGAAACTCAAACTCTGGGACCATGTGCTTACCGCCATGTACGCAGCACAGCCAGCGCTGCGAGTCTTGGCCTTAGAATCTACCAGTCGGCCGCTAATGCCAAAATCACACAGTTTGATCTGCCCTTTGTCATCCAACAGGATATTAGATGGCTTCACGTCTCGGTGAATGACACCATGTTTCTCTTTTAGATAAAGCAGAGCCTTTACAATCTACATATGAAAAGCAGAAGAACAAGATAAAACCTTGAGATCGGAGTCAAGGTTCAACTTGTAAACCGGCCAAGATCTAACCAATAATAGATGCGATTCTGAATCAGGTGAATATAAACTAAGTCTTACGGCCACGGTCATCTTTCCCAGAATGGCCTCTGGTATTGGCCCCTGGATCCGCTTCTTCAGCTTCTCTGCACACGTTCCCATTAGCTCCATGGCGATGAACACATCCGTCTACAAAATAAGAGAAATTCAAAACATTCAACATAAAGCAAGGTTGGATCTGGATTCAAGGTCCAATCTGTACATTTTTATTTGAGTACTTTAGGAGTAAATATGGCATACATGGCTACAATCGGAAATAGATTGTACAGAATTTCAGAAACATACACATACATTTTCAGACCACTTTTGCTATTTTTAAAAGTACTGAAATACCAAAAAAACAATAATTAAAGCAACATGCCACAGACCCTGTAGCAATCATTGAGCACAGAACGTGTGTGTGTGTGTGTGTGTGTGTTACTCACATTGGTGACTATTGCTCCATAGCACTGAATGATGTACGGACAGTCGTGACTCTTCAACACAACATCCAGATCCATGAGGATTCTCTTATTCTCATCTTTATTACCCGTCCTCCTCATTTGCTGCAGGGAAAAACACACATGCTCATACATAAACACTACTAAAACAACACAAACCAAGAGCAGTGATGTAATTAGTAAACAGTAATTACTGCTGCCTTAACTGCTGTTTTAATGACTCAGTAATTACAAGGAAACTACAAGAATGGATACACAAACGCCAACACCCAAAAATGTGTTTGATCTGAATTTCTTTTGGCTTTAACACATTAACAATATAAATGCCACTTAAGTGATATTTATATTTACAGTATCTTATATTATTCTTCGTATAAATCTTAAAAAGCGATTTACAAACTACTTCTGTTGAACACAAACCAAGATCATCTGAATGCTGGTCACCAAATAATTTTAGGCCTATTGATTTTATAATTTACGAATATTGTCCCTTGCAAGGGATTCAACATATGTAGGGGTTGCTGATCTAAATTTTTGAAACCCTGGTGCAATCCCAAAAAAACAAAGACAACTACTATCAAGGACAACGGACTGAGCAGAGAAACTGAGAGCAGAACAGACCTTGACTGCGATGACATGGCTAGTCTTCTTAAAGCGAACTTTAAACACCTGTCCACAGGTTCCACTGCCGATCTCCCCCTCACTGAACAGATCCGTCACCTCTGCAGGGTAACGCTGAAATACAAACACACACACACACAAGAGGTCAGACTCTTTTCCCACATTCAATACCTAAAGACTACAACTGATGACTGACCTGTCCGTCAATCTTCAGATATCCTGTTTGTTTCATGATTTCCTGCAGCTTCTGGTCAATTTCAGCACTGAAGACAAAGAATGAACAGATTAACACATCAAGACTGTAATATGTAATGAACTACTGCACTGTGCTGGGAGTGTGGCGTACTTCTCCAGGCTCTTCTGTAGGCTGTAGGACGGGGTGGGAAGTGTAAGCATTTGTCGGGGTCTGCTAGGGTACGAGGGGTGTTGAGGAGAGCTTTCTGAGGAAGACGAGCGACTTCCTCCATCGTTGGCCAATGGTAACTGTAGAGCTGTAGAGAAAGACGAAGAAGGTTGCAAGACGTCAGAGAAAAGTACAGTAGGCTACTCAGAATTGTGGGTAATGAGTACCACAAAGAAACATTATGCTAAATCTCTTTTTTAATTTTCATTACTGATAATATAATAAAATAAAAATGCGATTGCTGTTGTCATTACAAAAATACAGACACAAAACAAATGTTTTCTACCCACAAATATTGTTATTACTTTTATTCCATTCAATAACAAAAAATAAATTCATTTAAAAGATGTTGTAACATTTATATCATCTCCTATAACACAGATTTACATTATAACAGTAACTATTATTACTAGTCTTTTGAAATACAACCTAGACATTATTTGACAGTCCTGTTAGTGAATTGTGGAGCACATTTTGTGTGAATGTTTAAGTACTGTCTTAGGAAACAGAGTCAAGTCAGAGTTTTCAAAGAAGCCCAATTTCCCATACATCTGTGACCATTTCAAATCCTGAGGAAAATCAGTCAAATAAATCAGTAATAAACGTCCAAGTCATGCCAAGATCAGACACACACACACAGAAATGACAAGGGCTGCCAAACAGTGAAAACCAGCCATTGGAGTTAGTGTTAGCATTCCCAGCATGCTCCGGGACAAGCAGAAGTCACCACAGGGTGACATTTGACCGTGCAAAACTAGACATTTTACAGGTTTGAGCATAGTAACAACACGGCTTTTTCAGGAGAAATGGATAACCGTCGAACTTCTGATTCCTCCTCAGGAAAACCTGTTCTTGGGAGAGAATCGGTTAGCTTGGGTTAGTCAGTGAGGTCAAGCGGTTTGGTGCAGAAACACCTACTGAACACACAAACAGCCTACATGGCCGTAATCCACATCTGTGCAGAAAACAGAGCCGAAGCCGTCTCGCCCGAAAAGAGCGGACAGAGCGCTGAGAGACAGGAGAGGCCAGACAAGCTCAAACCCAAGTTACAGTACACAGAACACCCTGTCGAGTGGCGCCATAGCTTCATGTTTGTGTGTGGACGCGTTCGCTCACAGTCGGGCCGTGCAGTTATAGCCACAACATGCACAATGTCTGATCTCCCAACAAAACACTTCATCCTACACACAGGTCTCACACTCTCACAAAACACACACGCTGCTCCCTCTTCATGTTAAGGTGGAAAAGAGAACGAGAGAACGGATGAAAAGAAGATAGAGACTAGGTGAACAAGCAAGTAAGAGAATGGTAGGGGAATGGTTGTGCTCCCTAAACAAATAATAATAATAAACGTTTATTGAGCAGTAAATCTGATCTATGAAACATCACATGATTTACTAATAAATCAATTACTAATAAATACAATCTCACTTGAACACACTATTTCATAACTAATGATATTTCATGTTGAAAAAGAATGACTTGATGGAGGTGGAATTTTAAAAATAGAGAAGAACGACTGAGAAAGAAGAGAGCAGAACGGAGATGCAGAGGGTGATGTATGAGTGCATGTGACCTGTAAGGTAAAGAGAGACAGGGAGAGAGAGCGTGATGCAGCGTGATGATGATGATGATGATGGTACCTGCGCGCTGGGAGGGGGCTGGAGCTGGACTGAGCTGGATCACGATGACTAGATACAGAGGAGAGAAAATACACACACACGCTCATTACTAAAAGCCCACACACACCTGCAGAAATCTTCCCTTTCTTCAAACATTATGATTCACTTTCAGCACAATCACACTCCATCTAGCCTATAATACTGACACGCGTGTTCAGACGACAGACCGAGAGCAAAACATCTGTTAATTCAGCTGAATGTAGTTAAATACATGAAACAATACTTTACTTAGCAGCTGGAACTACGATCAATTACAGGGAAGGGTCACCATTCAAAAAAATCAAACCAAAACAAAAAACCGAATATTTTCTGGGATTTGATGATAACGACATGGTGTGTGAATTATGAATTATTTTTATTTATTTGGGAACTATACTCTTGAATTGCTCATTAAACAATTAAATAAATAAAGACTAAATAACTGAGATGAAATTAGCTAAATATTATTTAGTATAAGAAATTACTAAATAATAAAATAAAAGTCTAACTCACATATGCAACAATAAGGCTTAAACTAATTCTCAGATCAAATAAAATCCAATCTCACACAACCAGCAAAAAAGGTTTGTTCATCGCTCATCATTCAGCCTAAGCTCATGTATATGAATAAATATTTAGATCTTATAAAATGACTGTGCCTCCTCAGAAGGTTTGAATTAAACTACTCAGCTGAGATTGAGAAATCTTCATCTTCACATTTGGGGTGAAAAGCCGTTCAAGTGACAGATTTCTCAGATCTTCATTGGGAAAATCTTAATTTTGGTTCTGAAGGTGAACACATTTCTTCTTGGAATAACCTTGTGTTGAGTAAATGACAGAAATTTCATCAGTTGGTCAAAAAATCTTTTAAAAAACTAATTCTCAGATAAAAATTCAATCAAAGGCCACCTCACATTCAGCAATAACACTTTAAAGTTCACCCGAAAATGAAAATTACAGCATATTTTACTCACCCCCAAGCCATCCTAGATGTATATGACTTTCTTCTTTTAGACGAACACGTAGCGCAGAAATTATGGAATAAGCTGCCCTTGCACGTTAGAACGGCACCTTCACTGTCTTAAAACGCATTTTTATTCTTTGGCTTTTGGCCTCAGTGACACTTAGTTTCTTAATAACTTATTTATAAATGTGTTAGTAATGAGGATGAATGTTGATTGTTTTAGTTTCAATGCACAGCACTTTGTGTCAGCTGTGGCTGTTTAAAGTGCTTTATAAATAAAGTTGATGATGAAGATGATGAACACAGTCAAAACACATACATGACGCAACTTGCGGAACTTAAACGGAAGCCAGTTATCATTTACACTATAATTTTAAAACTAGAAATATTTGTGTTACAAAAACCCATCGATCTGCTTCAGTGGACATGTGATGGGCACATAGGTTATTTTTACAACTAAGTACTTGGAGATATATCAGATTTACAGAGCATCAAAATAACGGCCACCAGCATTACCAAGCTTGGAAGACCCAGGATACATTTAAAAAAAAAAAAAAAAAAAAACTCTGAATGTGTTCGTCTGAAAGAAGAAAGTCATATACACCTAGGATGGCTTGGGGGTGAGTAAAATGTGCCGTAATTTTCATTTTTGAGTGAATTATTCCTTCAACTCATGTTTCATGTTATTATATATATGCATTCCTTCTCATTTGCCATGTCCAACGTGAATAATGGATAAGGAATCTGTTTGCACATCTTCAATCACTATCCACAAGCATGCAACAAAATCCAGATGCTGCAAATGATTTCTGTATAATATAAACACAAAAAAATTGACCAACTATAAGTGTTTTTGATCAGGATTAAAAAAAAGCCACCAAAAGACTGATATGAAACTGATATGAACACTGAGCATCCAGGAACGTAACGTACTGGGACATCAGCACATCAATTCAACCACGCTGTCAGCATGTGGAGGACCTTACACGCAGGAAAAACCCCCTAACTAGTACAGAAAATCTGTGTTAAAATACTATCTAAAGCGGTCAAAAACACTCCTGACATGACCTCTTCATCATGGTCACTGCAATCTGGCCATGATGCCAAGACAGTCCTCCTTAGGGACAAAAACAAGCTAAAGACATTAAATTATAAAGGAGATGAAATAAAAAATCATTCATTTTCTTTAAATACAGACTACTGACAGGCTCAGAAAACCAAACTAGCAATTCACAACAATAAAGGTCTGTCATGATTGATGATTTAACAGCCCTAAACACCAACAGCCTTTCTAAATGAAAATATTCCCACTAGAAGACTGCTTTTGTGCGAGAAGAGACGTGGACAGACACACAGAGAGCTATGTGGAATCAGACAGACTGATATGTGAGTATCAGGTCAGGGCCTGCTAAACACAGCTAACGTTAACTAGCCGCCAGGCTAACGTTAGGGAGCTGACTGCCTGATCTTTGATTATTTATTTTGAAGAACAAACCTGTAGTGAACAACCTGGAACACAAACCCTGACGAACTAAGCCCAACAGACCTTTAACAAAGAACTACGAGAGTCAATGTGAGTGAAGTGTCAGGATTTGATCGGTTTGTTTGTTTATATCATGTAGAAGGTGTTTCATTCCTCCGCCGTTGTGCTCAATCACTCGTTCACTCTCTCACATACTCACTTGGCCTGGGACGCGACCGCTGCGGGCTCATGTCGATGTTCAGGTCGATTCGTTTGCGCGCTTCTTTATTTTCCTGCTTTAGTTTCTCCTCGATTCGGGAGAGTCTTTGCTCCAGCGACGACATCTTGAAAACTTCAGCAGCACCATCGAGCGCCGCGACTTACTGCCCTCTAGCGGCGACTGAAGGGAACACAGCGCTTTCGCTGCCCTCTAGCGGACAATGAACGAAATTATATATTTTACAGCAATATTAATATCATTAATATACGCACCAGAATCCTTATTTGATTTGTCTATGTATCCAGTAGAGTCTTTTTAGGTCTTGTTTCGGAAGTGGTTATTTTTAGGTAAACTTCGAGAGCAGTAAATGGGAAAATGCATTTTTTCCCAATTCGCATTTGCTCAAAAGATAAGCGTAAAATAGGGACAAATTAAAAAAGGCAGTCAGAAAAAAAAACGGCGTAATCACGATGTTTTTAATTTGATATAATAGTATAGTGTTATAAATATACATTAATTAATAATATATACACGATGCTGATGCAGTATTGTGCAAAGGGTTTATTACTGTTTTGTTTACGATGTGCTGTTATATTTATTACTGTTCCTGATCGTTTTTATTTTTTATTTTACTGTGGGTAACAACAAAACTAACTAGTGAAGCAAGTTCTTGTTTTAACAGGAAAAATGGTCCTTGTTTAATTCGGGTAAAGTTTGTAAAAATATATAGTAAAAGTCAACACAACAATACACACACGTGGACATCTCAACAACAGCTTTATAAATACAACTTATAACATCACAGGACATGCATTAGTCTGCAGACAGTTAACCATTTGAGGAAAAAAAGGAGGAAACGTTGTGTTGTTAAATCATACACAAGTCTTTCATTTACTAATATTTAATGTATGCATTATGAAGTTTTGCTACACTTTGTTCAGAGTGTGTGCGAGTATATGAGTTAATTTTTTGGCTTCATCCCATCATGTGTTTGTGTAAAATCAAATGCTAAAAAAAAAATCATTAATCTGCTCCTTGCAAGTGTAACCCCCCTGGGTCCGCTTCCACCACAACTTGTCCTCACTCCGAGCGGGTCTCGAACCCAGGTCTCTGGCATGGGAGGCGGGCGCTCTAACCAGGAGGCCTTTAGCGTTAGTCGCTAGAGCACCTCTTTTTGTGATCAGGGGGGTGAGGTTTACCTGCACACCACACACTTGCTGGCCTCTGTTACACTCACACCCCTAAACCTCACTTCCATCCGGGTCACGGCACCAATGTTACCCCCTTGGGTCCACTTCCACCACAACTTGTCCTCACTCCGAGCGGGTCTCAAACCCAGGTCTCTGGCATGGGAGGCGGACGCTCTAGGCCTTTAGCGTTAGTCGCTAGAGCGCCTCTTTTTGAGATCAGGGGGGTGAGGTTTACCTGCACAGCACACACTTCCTGGCCTCCATTACACAAGTAACAGATATGTCATGGCGTGTCATTCGCACAAACCAAATAATAAAAAACTGCACAAAATGATGTTTCAAAGTCATCAAAACACCTCTGAGGTAATAAAGTGTGTGAAACCAGAACTAACACATAACAGTCACAAGTCACCATTCATTTGTATGACTAAAATTAAAATCAAATACCATTTTCTATTTAACAGATATCTTGTTTTGTGGAAACAGATATCTATTTAAAAGCATTTATAAAATTAGAGACATCGCATCTGCTTTTTGAGGACATCGACTCTTTAAACAAGAAGTGGTTTTATAAACTTTTGCTCAGATTTATCATATCATCCAATTACTGTCAAAAAATATTCACAGACGTACTCTCAGCAAAAAACAAAATCAATGATTGGACCTTTGAAAATAATGATCACCAACTTTCTGCTTATATTTGAATTCTATTTGAAAACCTTGTTAGGTCTGAATCAAAATGATCTGTTATTTCAACACGACACTGTCTTGATGTACTGTAATATTACATGATGCTATTGTAAATGACATAAATTCAGTTCTCCAACATGAGCTACTGCACTCTCAAAAACACAAAAAGAAACCTGATTCAGAAAAACAGTATTTAAAACAAAATGAAGGGACAAAATAATGCTGACTTTTCTCTTAGCTGTCATTTTTAAAATGTAAAACACAATCTTTTTGTTTACCGACTGTAGCCAAATTTAATTTTCTAGCCATTTGTTTCCCAAACAATAAGAACAAACACCAGGGCAGACAGGAACGATATTTTAAGGCCTTTTCTCTTCAAACCATCTTTATACACAAGGTTTGTTTGTTTTTGTAAAAATTAGGTAACCATACTAAAAGTGCACTTAATGAACAGAGAACAAGCTGTCCTCAAAAGGGATTGCTCTATTAAATTTCAATATGCTTGTTTTGTCAAGTTTTAAAAATTACTTTCACATTGCCTTTAACAAGAAAAGGCGCATTTTTAAAAAGTAAAAAAATGACACTTAAAAACAAACCTAAAATGTTAACAAGTTTATTGGTGCGCTTAATCATTTTTTTCTCTTCATTAAAAAATGTTTATGCCTAAAGAAATAAATAGTACTTCTAAATAAAGTTCACGAGAGAGAAAGACTATTCATATCAGTAGCCTGTATTATTGAGACCATTTTGAGATCACATGACCAGGCGAATGGCACTCACCTGTTTCAGTAACACACTTGACTTTCACTAGTTGAATAAATGAATCATGGCTAACTGTAAATAATGCTTTTCTACGATTGTATCAGTAACCGACCACTTTAGTGTAATGCTTCATCCAATCCACTAGGTGTCAGTCTGAGCTGAAGCACACACACAAAAAAAATGATCAAATGCACCTTTAAACCTGCTGGCAAGAAACAAGATTTGTTTTTAATCCGGTTTTAATTGTTTAACTGCCTCCTCTTTCTTCCATCACAGTGTTCACAGGTCCAGCACATTCATAATCGATGCGAAACACTCAGATTGGCCGCCCTCGTCGTGGCTAGGTCACAGAGCAGAAATGTTTCTCTACAGCACTATCACAGTAAAGACTCTCTCAGCAGAGGTCAGACACATAGTCAAAGTCTCGGAAGCTGTCCTGGTCCTTGCGCGAGAGCACCCGGGGTTCACGAGGCGGTGTGAGAGCCGGCGCTTCTGCTGTGAATTCCTCGTCGAAGTTGCTGACGTCTTCTTTGTTCCCGATAGTCGGAAGGAAGGGAGGAGGGAGTTTACGGAGGAGAAGAGCCTCCCAGTCCATATTCTGAAAAGTCAAAGGACATGTATGAGCATATAGTTATGTTAGAATTTATGTCGTCATTCAAACATGGAAAGCAAAAATAAAAATGCAGCACTAATTTAAAAAAAGGTATACACAGATGTTGAAATTAAACTATATAAAAATTTAAACGATAACTGGTAAAAAAATAAAATAAAGTCTGATATAAAAATATAAAATATTTAATCTGTTATAAATGTAAAAAATAAAAATTAAACACAACAACAACAACAACAAAAATCCACTTATTATAATTAATATTAGAAATAATACAAGATTCAGAACATTGTGTAGGGGTTCCCAACATTTCTGTCAGCTAAACCCCTTGAACAGAAATATTACATATAAAGAATAATTAATATGAATAATAAATATTTAAATATTTTGCATAATTAATAATAATAATTGTAATTATTAAATGTAGTAGTTCTTTTTTTATTTTGTTTTTCTAAAAATGATGCAATTGCATGTTCTAATAAAATAAAATACTGATTTGATTCTGAAAAACCCAGCGCATCAGATAATTAAATTGCAGCTTATAATTACAATAAACTATATCACAAATGTCACATTTATTTATTTATTTATTATTTATTTAAAAATGTTATATTTGATATATAATTAATAATTAGCTTTTCATTGACTGACGAACCCCCAAAGATCCATAAAGAGAGTCATTCGCCTAAACGAGTCGTCAGCAGTTTCAATCTTTTTCTGTTACAGCCACATGTCATAAAGTAACATATTAGCATAACTTCCGCTCACGTTCTATGTCGCAAACAATTTGCCCCGCCCACAAACAGTACAATTTCCACGTGTAATTCCACGATTACATCATGTCAAGAAGACGCTGTATCCTGCTATCATTCAGTTATGGCACTGGGCGTTTCGTTTTCCGACACACGCTGTAGCGGTAGACAAATCATAAAGGACTGCACCATCTGACCAATCACAGCAGTGAGGGCTAACGGAAAGGCAGGGTTTAGACAGACTGATTCTTCAAATTGCTTCACACGAGTCGTTTACGAATCATTTAGAAATGGGGTAAAATTAAATCTATTTTCGGAGAAAACTAAAGTGTTTTTTGACCTTGCATACATGTAAACCTGTTTTAAAAGACTCCTTTAAAATGACATAACAGGGGCACTTTAAAGTAAAGATCTCTCTTACCCTGAAGAAAGGCTGTTTCTTTACATCCTCTGCGTCTTTCTCACTGGAACCCAGTCGTCTTTCTGGATTTCTCCTTAGTAACTGTTTAACATAATATGAAAATGTATAAAATGTCAATTTATCCACACTTCAGCTTTACATAACACCATAAGCAGACAATCACATGGGTAAAACATTTAGCAGGACATGTCTGCTGCACTAGCCAAATAAAATAAATGTAGGTAGGCTCAAAATAATCAGTTTGAGATATTTACCCTCCTCATGATGCCAATGGCCTCTGAGGAAAGAAACCGTGGATAACGAACTTCATCATTCACTATGCTGTCAAAAACCTCCTCTTCATCATCACCTGGAAACGGAGACTAGAAATACAGTTTTAGATAAGACACATGCTAAAACTAACAGAACATTTCAAATGAAAACGCACAAATTCCTCACCTCTCCCACCAGCATCTCATATATAAGCACTCCAAGTCCCCACCAGTCCACGGCCCGGGTGTATGAAGTGTCTGTTAAAACCTCAGGAGCCAGAAACTCAGGAGTCCCACAGAACGTACTGGTCCGGTCCCCGAAACCCATACCTGAGATAGAGACCAAAACAGGTCTGACAAATGCTTTTGTATATCACACACAATCAAAAGTAGGTGAAAAAGAAAAAAGGAAGAATCATTACCTTCTTTACACAATCCAAAGTCTGCGATCTTCACGTAACCATCGGTGTCAAGCAGCAAGTTGTCCAATTTAAGATCTCTGGGAAGGAAAACACATGTACAGATTAAGATATGTATGTACATCTTTAGATAAAGCCAGAACATGTGCACACAATTCTCACATACTCACCGGTACACAATCTTGTTGTCATGTAAAAACTGAAGCCCTAAAACTACACAAGCAGCATAGAACCTGAAACACACACAAACACGAAAAAAGTGGAAAGTTGAATTTTTTGATTACATTTTCTACTTTATCTTATATCCCTAAACCTAAATATCACACCGCAAATTCTTTAAAGTAACTCATAAACAAAAACGCTAATCTCTATGTCCCTGCAACATATACTAAAGTTTATGGTCAGTATTTTTTATTGGGGGGTGGGTGCTTCGAAAAAATATACTTCTGAACTTACTGTGTTCATATTGTACTGAAAAACACTTCTGTTGTTATTAAGGTGGGATACATAATTATAATTATAAATGTAAGTACAAATATTTATTGCAGATGTAATTACATATAGGTTTTTTTTTTTTTTGGTTTTTTTTAAATCTAGGGACAATGTAAAAATGTGTATGCACACAATAAGTGCATTGTACCGGATTATTCATTTAAATGTAAGTACACAGTAGTTAAGGCCACCTAATATAAAGTGGGATCCACATTTTTGCAAAAACCAACACACAATTCTCAAAATACACTCAAAAATCTTACAGGATTTAACACTAAGGTGTTTGTTTTTGAGATGTGTGTTTGTGATATTTTAAATGCAATGCTTTTCTTTTGCAAGTGATATGAGGCATCCTTTTGTGTGGAATTCTTGGATTTGTGTAAAATTTAGAGGAAAAAAAACAAAAGCAAAGTTTTGAAAATGTCTGTAATCAGGTGGGGAAAAAATACAGTTAGTACTATTTTGTTTGCATTGTTTTTCTGATGGATCATCAGTTTCACAGACAAGGTTTAGGCCTAGTCGCAGACTAAAATGTTTTAAATAAAAATAAACTGACTGCACACCAGTGATGCTTTTTTTCTAAGGCATATTTATAAAAATTCAAAAAAATGCCCTAATTGAACTATGGCCAAATCCCGGCTTAGGCTAAGCCATGTCTATGAAACTGGGCCAAAACGTTACAAAATAACAATATTTTAAATAAATTAACTTTCTATTCATCAAGGAAAAAAATGTATCATGGTTTCCACAAATATATATTGTTTTTAAAACAAAAAGGGATGTTTTATAAGCACAAAATTAGTATATTACTCTTCCCTCATTTGTAAAGGACCATGTGACACATAAAAATTGGAATGATGATGCTGAAGATTCAGCTTTGCATCACAGTCATAAATTACATTTTAAGATATATTAAAACAGAAAAAAGTCACTTTAAACTCTTTTTTACTGTATTTTCGATCAAACAAATGCAGTCTAGGTGAGCATAAGAAATTCTTTCAAAAGAAAGACAATTTTTAGTTTCTTTGATTCCACGGTGTAGCAAAACCTGACAAAACGGTTAACATACATGGCCCGTGGCTCGGTGAAGACGTCTGCGTGTATGTGCATCATTAGATCACCGCCCGCCGTGTACTCCATGACAAAACACACATGCTCCGGTGTCTGGAAACACGCAAACAGGTTCACGAGGAAGGGGTGCTGCGCAACGTTCACCGTCTCGAAAATACGCTTCTCACACATCAAACTGAAGCAGAAACAGAGAGAGAAACCAGTACAGATGTTAACATTACATAAAAACACAATAAAAACAACTTAAGTTATTTTCTTCACCTTTCTACTTCATCTCTGGCCACAATGTCTCCTTTCTTCAGGGCTTTAATGGCGTACATACTACCTGACTTCTTGTATTCCGCCAGCAGCACCTGACAGACACGGATATGATTAAAATTTCAGAGAGAAAGAGGGCTAGGAAGAAAGAAGTTGTAGGATCAATGAAATGATTGAAGATCAGCGAGGATCAAGACTACCTTTCCAAAATGGCCTCTGCCAAGAACAGCAATTAGTCGGAAATCCTGCAGGCTCAAAGGAGTCTTCTTCTGTTTGCTGCACACACACAAACACACACTTTTAGAAAGCACTATAAAGGCTCAGGTGTACCTGGGAATCTTCATATCGTGTGTTTGAGTCTACCTGCTCAGTGAATGTGTTCTGATTTGGCGTTCAGGTGTGGTGACGTCCGGAGCGGAGAAAGGTTCATTGGCCGGCTGACGTTCCTGTGCCAAGAGGCAGAGAGAGGGGAGGAGTTAGGTGTGTGTGGGCGTGGTTAAAGAGAAAGAGGAGGGGTTATAGAGTGTCTCTCACTGGAGTGCTTGTATCCGGCACATCTTGACGAATGTCCACCTTCATCGGCGAGTCATAGTCTAAACTCAACTTCTCCACCGATATCTCCCTGTAACACACAAACATACAGATAAGTAACGCCAACCAAACGCACAATCCACCTTTTGACATTAGTACAGGAGCTAGTTAATCCACTTATTTGACCATAATAGTTGTTTATTTAATATTAGAGTTGTACTCTAGTTCAGAGTGCAGGTAAAAATTAAGTAGACAATATCCTGGTTATTCTTTCCCATATAATAAAAGTAATATAAATGTAAATATTTTATTATAATAATAATAATAATAACAACTCACACTGTTGCTTTTAAGAAACCGATGCATATATTATATTATTATTATTAGTAGTAGTAATAGTTATTTATTTTATTATAGAAAAGTATATAAATTAAGCAAACTAATAAAGAAATATTACTTTAGTTAACAAAACCTTTGCACTGTAAAATAAAAAGTACTTAATTATTATTATTATTTTTATTTCTGCATATTTGGGAAAATTGTACATGCTCAGCAGATGATCCTTTTAATTATTTTTACATATGTGTGAATACACATGTATTTTGTCTAAATAATAATTATTATTATCAATATTATTACTATAGTATTGAAACTTTGTAAGTACTGCAAAATAAAAAAAATATTACACAAACTACAATACCTATTTTTACATATGTGTGAATACAGTTATTTTGTCTGAATAATAATAAGAATACTTTCTATTACTACTATGGTTAAACTTTTTTAAGTACTGTAAAGTAATAAAATATATTATTATTATTATTATAACAACTACAGAACAACGATATAATTGCAAAACTAATATTCATCTTAAAAGCATTTATTTTGGGGAAATGGACTAATTGTACACGCTCAGCAGACTGCAGAATGTAGATTGTACATGCTCAGCAGATTATTTGCAGATATCTGTGAATGCACATGTAGTGTAATGTATGTGTGATTTACCCTGTCTGTACTGTGTGTGCGTGAGGGCTGTAGGTTCCTGTGTTGTTGACAGTTGGTATGGCATTCCTCAGTAACCTCACCCATGTGCCGATATCAACGTTCATCTGCCGAGCTCGCGAGAATGCTTTTCCTGCAAGCGACCACAAATACACACACACACACACACACACACTGTTTAACTTCTGACCACTAGGCGGTGCTCAAAGCCATTCAAGTCACACGTCATAAATTAAAGTCAACATGAAATGACTCAAGTCAGCTCAAGTTGGATAAATGAATCATAAAATGATTGCATTTATTGTAAATAGAGAAAACATTCATCTGTCTCTTACCCTGTTGTTTGGAGAAAACCTTCTTCTGCCGTTTTAGCCGTGGAACCCTCTCGATCACAGGGTTAAAGAAGGTAACCTGAGGCAGACAGATGGTACACATATGTCACCCACATATTTACATTCTAGCACATCTCTTTGGTTTGGCTGCATTTATAAAGCACACTAAACAAAGCATTGAAGCAGAATCTTTTTGGGGGGGGATAAAACATATTTTTGAGTGCACATGTGTGTGTACCTCTGCCAGCAGCAGTCCCTGTGGCTCTAGCTCTAGCTGTACTCTGTGTTTCTGGTTGTCCAGAAAATCCTCCAACTTGAGAAATTTCAGTGCACACAGCGATCGGTAATCTCTCCAGTACACTGCGATCTCCATCTCTCTGGACTGCACACATAATAGCACAATGTTCAACATCAGTATCAGAGACAGCATGTATACAAAGGGATTACAGTACATTTACTTTTATTTATAAATTTGGTAGTTATTTGCAATGCATTGAAGTTATACATTTACGTTTGACCAGTTATTCAATATTATTTGCAATATACATTCATATTGTATTTATCAATATGTTTAAATATCTTATATTTTTTAGTTTATGTTTTAGTCATTTTGTTATGTGTTTTTGTAATTGCATACAAAATAAAAGTTTACATGATATGCGTGTGTACTGTTTATATTTATCATGTAAATATAAATACATATATGCATGCATATATTTTATAAAATGTTTTAGATCGGAAAGAGTCAGCAACTCAGTGTTGTTTCATTTATCAAATAACTGTACAGATATTACATACCCTAAAAGACATAGAACAATGCAGGCCTAATTTGCATGGCTGTTAATCAGTCTGCGTGTGCAATCTGTTTTTTTTTTTCCCCAGATAACAATAGCATGCCCTTGCTAGTTATTTGAGATGTTCCAGCAGTAAAGTCGCTGATGTTACACAGCCAACGGATTTTGATGTTGTAATTATAATTACAGCCTGAAGCTTTAATTAATGAAACAGGCACTGAACTTCTAATCTGTGTAAATCTACTATTAACTATTAACTCACTCGCTCCAGCTCTATGGTGAAGGTCTGATCCCAGCCCTGTTCCCCAACCATCTTCCAGGCCGTCTGTCCCACGACTGTGTTATCCAGCTTCAGTACAGCACTCACCTCCGCTGCACACACACACACAGAGACATGAATACAAATACATCTTTTAACTGAGATCATAGAAGGTCAGTATTTACTGATTTCTCATTCCCTCTCTAAATGATTTCTGAATAAGTCAACCAATCACTCGCCAACATGATAATACAACACTCCATGTGTTATAAGCTACATCCTGCTCTTTTTAATGCAAAGCAGTCTTTGCACGACCGACACAACAGACAGTTATATCAAAAATCACACATAACCAAGGACTAATCACACCATCGATTCTACATCCTCCAAACACACACAAGCACTCACAGGAGAGGTCGTCTGTTTTAGGGGGTGTTTTTCCGCTAACACTGCCGCTGCGACTGTACAGGCCTTTTCCACTCCGCATAAAGGACCGTCCCTCTCCAGGACTGTAACAAGGCAATACTACCTGACTGCCACGGGAACGTCCTGGAACCACCTCGAGCACACCCACACAGCCCAGCAAAGTGACCTGAAGAGTGCCTGCACACACACACACACACAAATAAAAACAGGAAAATAAGTACCCGATGACTGCTATTAGACTAAATGAAATAAACAGGCATTTATGGGAATTTCTTCAAATACCGGTAAGCGGCGAGGGTTTGGAGAGTGTGCAGTACTGGTTGTGCATGTAGGGGGCGCCGTGTCGAGAGCTAAACGCTGGCGAGGAGGCTAAAACCAGCTCCTCCTTGATAACTGACGCTTTGGGATGATCCTCAGGAAGTTCTGCTAACCGCCGATCTAATGAATCTCTCAGCAGATCCAATCTCTGAGATGACTCACTCAGACGGCACTGAGCCTGAGGAAAACAGTAGGGGTGATGGATTAAAAGAGTACAGGAGCCTCAAAAATATTTTTAACATTAAAATTTGTATTAATTATTGACTCAACTGGAAAACCAGCATTTACTTCATTGAGATGCAATTGAAAGCTATTGTTTACGTACAATGGGGTCTTTAAGATTTTTTTGTTTTTGAAGAATATATTTATATTTCATTTACCATATAGAGTTTAGAATTGATTAGAATTTATTTGATTTTGGATCCTTCAGAAATCATTCGCTGATTTGCTCAAGAAATTCTGCTTATTGTTGTCAATAGTAAAATCAGTTTGGCTGTTTAATATTTTTGTGAAAAAAGTGATATATTTCTTGAAGAATTCTTCAGAGTTAATTCAGATAATTCATAATTCAGAGTTTACTGTCTTCACTGTCAATTTCGATCAGTTATTCAGCAGCCTTGCTGAGTTAATACTTTAAGTTCTGTATATTTAACATAATAACACTGTTTATGGGCTCTACAGAATTTGATGTTTTTAAAGTATGTATTAATAGTTAATTTATTTATCTAAATATATTAAGAACTTATTTGATATATGCAAAATGTGGAAAAACTGCAATATTATACAAGATTTATTTATGTGATGAGCTGAATTTTCAGCATCATTACTCCAGTCTTCAATTTCAAATGGTCGCTCGGAAATCATTCTAATATGCTTATTTGCTCAAGAACCCACTTATTATTATCCATAGTAAAATCACTTGTGTGGTTAAAATTCTGTAGAGACCGTGATGCATTTTCAGGATTCATTAATGGATAGAACATACAGAATTTAACTGGAATGTTTTGCAACAATGTAAGTCTGTCACCTTTGATCAACTGAATGCATCCTTGCTCAACAAAAGTATCAATTTATATAAAAAAAAAAAAAAAAACGTACTGACCCCAAACAATACAAGTATAATAAACGATATTAGTACAATACCTCTGACATGGCCTTCTTGTCCTGTACTTTACTGGCTCCAAGAAGTCTAAGGACATTTTTTGCTCCCTCAGCAACGGCGTGCTCTACACGGTAATGGTGTCTGAGCTCCTCGATCCGTAGCTCCATACCACACGGGTCAGGCTTTCCTGAAGAGACACACACAAACAGACATACCAGGCTATCAATTTCACTCCCTCAGTGAATTACACAAGCTATTAGCCTCAACGGGTCAGAGCCATTTCAACTCTTATAATTAAAAAGCAAGGAAGAACATCATTTCAAGATGAATCCTCACAACACAGAATTCAAACGGCAAACAGCACCACCTCTTTGAAAGAAAGAAAATGGATATATAAAGTACAAAAAAATGCAAGCTGTTTAAAATGTTTCGCATAAAGGCAAGCATTGTCATTTGCCTGAAATGTCAACTACCCCTTAACCATAATGAAATTGAACTGAATGTGAACCCCACAGACATCAAGTCTAAGATGCAATAGATGGTACATGAGGTCGTGTGCATCTATCAGACTTTAAAGAGGATGAGGGATGATTTTGGATCAGGACAGTGAGTTTCCATATAGTAATTACTACACTTATGCAAACTGGGAGAGATGACTGTAGATCAGCCGAGGTCTAACATGCTGCCAGCTACAGACTTTTAGAAATAAGAGGATTATTAAAGGATTATAAACTGAAAGATTAAGATGCTGTGGTGTTATATTATTCTGTCATATCATCAAAAACACTGACATGCTGTTCTGGGTTTTATATAAACATTTATTTTCATCTGTTTGGTTCCGCCTGAAATACAAGCAGTTCAAAGCATTCCAGTCAATAAACCAAAAGCTCCTGAGTGCAGGGAATATTGTGGGTGTTTAAAAACTTTCTCTCAATGTCCTAGCACAACTGAGACTGCAGGGCTGTTTACTATTTCCAGATTTTCATGTATTTTTAATCTAGCCGAGACCAGAAGAGCATGTGCTTGTGTTAGGACTGTCCCAGTAAAATCATTTATTGATAGAGCACGATTTTTTCCCTATGAGCTGCATCGAATGAAGACTAAGGGGCAAAAAAAACATGATAAAAGACAGAGTTGGAGGGAAAACATCACTCGAATAAGTGGATTAAGAGGGATAATGAGAAAGAGGGGGGGAAAAAAACCATATAACAGGTATTGAAGAATCGGCTGCAGAGGTTTCGTGTCCTAATAAGGCATGAAGCCGAATGCAGTGACATAATTTCAGAAACACACTCTTGGGGAGTGCGTGTGTGTACATGTACACATTGAAGGTGTGTTTATACAGGAGTATTAAAGTATGTGTGTTTCCTAAAGCTGCCTGTAACATTTTTGTTTCATATGATATGATACAGTCCCTGGTCTATCTGAATTATGATATAATAAGCTGTAATTAAAATATGTCAAATGTGAAAGCATGTAAACGAGTTGTGTTTGTGCTTTGCTTTTTAATTGTAGAGAATCTCAATTATAATTTGTCCTGCAAAAACATAAACAAACAAAATACTATATATATGATAATACAAGAAAAAATATGTTATGGTTATATATATATATATATTATAACTTATATTTATATGTAAATATTTTCAAAATATATACTGCATGTGTGTCTTTATATATACTTAATAAATTCACACAATACATACACTTTTATATAGTTATACCTATATATATATATATAGTGCACATATATGTACACATTTGCAAAAAGAATGCATTTATTTATTTATTAAATTAAACTTTACATTTAAATGAACCACTTAATGTCTTTGTTCCATGTTTTATTTTTATATTACAGCTTTTTGCTGTAAACTGTCAATCAAAACGGATGTGCGCTTGTGTGTGTGATGAAGCATAAAGGGAATGGTAGAGTTGGAGTAATAGGGAGGAGAGAGAGGGTCATAACTCACACATTTATTGATCTGCATGACCTGCACTCACTGCTTATATGTATGAGTGTGTGTGTGCATGCTCTTCTCCAGACTGCATAAACATTGCACACTCCACACCCTGAAATCCTCAGGGATTCAGGTGGTTATTGATCTGTTTAGTTCTTTGCTCATCTATGAAATCAGACTCTAAAAGCAACAATGCAGTAGCACACACACACATACTTGCATTTGTGGTTTACGGGACTCTCCATAGGCGTAATGGTTTTTATACTGTACGTGGTATTGGCTTACACTGACCCTACACCTAAACCTACCCCTTACAGGAAACTGTGTGCACTTTTTGAATTTCATAAAACACTCTTTTACTACTTACCTTTTGTTTCACGGGGACACAGGAAGTGTCCTCATTAACCGTGTTTATGTTATAGTACCCATGTCATTATACACATTTGTGTCCTTGTAAACCACGAACGCATGAACAAACACACACACACACACACTCAGTCATACCCTGTATGTCATCGTTGTGTTCGTAGGCCTGCACTGCTTTCCGGATCTGCATGCGAATTATGTCAATCTTGGTCTTGCTGTCCTGTAGCATCTGCTGCGCTGTCTGCAACATCTTCTTATCCTAAAATACCACACAAACACACACCATTGTAGTTAGTAAACAGTGCGGAAACATCCTTTAACACACTGGCTCCGTTCTGAAATCTAGCGAGCTGCTTTGCTGTCTACATAAACTGCATAACAAACAACAGGCCAACGATGCCTCATTCAGCAAGGATGCATTAAACTGACAGAAAGATTTGCACTTTTATGAACAAGTCTACTTCATATGCATCAAAGCCTCCTGAAGAAATATAATATTTTTTTCTACAAGAGCAGCTCAACTATTTCACAACAGAAACACAACAGTATTGTTTTTACTGTATTTTTCATCATATAAATGGAACCCTAAACATAAAAGACTAGCACTTTTGCAATTTACAGTACGTGTGTAGAGCCTGTGTGTGTGCGTGTGTATACCTTAGTGGAGCCGTTGGCATAGATGGGGATCATATTTTCAGCCCCCTGTTTGACTTTGAGTTCGATGTTTAACTGCCTTTCCAGAGCAGCGATTCTCTCCTTGTGTGCTGAAGACCTGCTCTCTGCTCCCGGAGACTGAGGAGCATCATCTAGGCATAAGAAGTAAAAAAAAAAAAAAACGGGACTTGCAATGTGTAAAATCAGGGTTTTTGATATGAAAACATGAATTAATAATATTTCAGGCATCTATAATTTATGTGTTTTTGTTGCATTCAAGTATTTATGACTACTTGAATTATGCATGTGCATTCACTCAAAATCAAAACATGAATCATTTTTCTTTCATGATATCGCTGTCCTCCTGACTCATCCGTCCACTCACCACGTGAATCATCCGTCCCTTTGACGACGATATGAGCGTCCAGCTCCTGTAGCCGAGCGTGGAGCGAGTCCAGGCGTCGATTGGAGCTCCGCAGCTGACTCTCCACCTGCTGAGCATTGCGTTTATCGGTAGTGGCTCTGCGGAGATTCTCCGCTCCCTCTTTAATCTTCAGCTCCTTCCGGATTTCCCTGCGAATGCGCTCTCGGTGTCCATCCAACTTCTGCTGAACGCTGGAGTCAGAGAAATCGGAGCTTTGGTTCAAGCCTAGCTGCTCTAGTACTGACAACCCACCGGGATCACTCTGCAAAAGAGAAAGACGGAGTTTAAACGAAGCACTCCCAGAACAAAGTCAGATTCAGCTTCACACATCCTGGGATCTTAGTGATTCACTATATGCACTCCATTGAGATCACTTCATTATCATCTTTAGTCAGACTTTTGAACGCTACCAAGACGTCTTATCCACATTCTGACTGATCTGGCCAAGACGTGTCCACAGGAAAAGACCATCTGTTTTTGGTTTTAGATGGTGTTGGGTGAATTTTACCTATGTAAACCATATAATAATATACAAAATATTCTATTGTTTATCTACCACTTGTCCCTTTAAACAACTTTATTTCAGGGTGTATTGATATCAGCGAAAACCTGTGCAGCTTGACTCCTGGGATTTGTGCGGAAGTCATTTTGGATATAACATAAGCCATATTATCTCTAACATAACACAAAAACTTGAGAATATCCCTATCTCTCAGAAACTGTGAACAGAAACAACTCAAACCAACTAACCACAAATTAACCATGGACTCCAGACATTTAGGGTCATTTTCCCATTGTTTTCCATCCTGCTAGTCATGACTTCCACATTGCTCCAACGTTACCCCTGCCTGCCAGAAACATGTCGCCAAAAAAACGTTTGCAAGACATCAGCTTTTATTGGTATAACAAATGAAACCCTGCAACATTTGAAATCTGTTTAGAAGTGCTATTTTATTATACTCCAGAAGCTTTTGAGAGAGAGTAAATAAAAGTAATTATGCTTCAATTTGCCAAATCTAGAGAGATATAATATAAACTCTGAGACAAAGGGGCTTTTTAAAAGCAACACATGAATGCAAACAGTGTGAAGAAGTTTACTTTGACAGTTAAATAAAATAAATCAATGCTTGGATGAGAGAAATATAAAAAAGGCAAACATATCAGATGCATGACTAGGGTGGATCTTTTACTAAGAAATGACAGTGAAAATCTTGTTATAAAAATACACAGCGACCGCTTGCCAAAACTTCAAAATAACACAGGAGATTTAGTTGCACACTAAAGCGCTTCATAAAAACCTCAAACAAATGTTTTACAGGTTACACGTGTTTCCACACTAGCTACACCCACTAAACAATCAAGAACAGTCAGCCAACACATTTAATATTATTTTACCAATCATAACTGAACACAACAGTTACAATAATCTCCTATAGATCTGCTGTAGTAGCTCCGTCCCGTACTCAACACTTCCAACTTACAAAAAAAGCCCCTTTCATCTGTTTAAACCTTTTTGACGGTCCTGTCAATCATAAAATGTCACCTGTATTTCCAGATATTCCCAGTGATCCCATTCACCAGACCAACACATTCTCCTCTCTCCAGCAACGAGACCAACATCCAGTAGCATAGAAACAGAGAGACAGAGGGAGCCGGAGGAAAAGACAGCGAAATAGATGAGGGAAGGGAAAGCTGTGGTCGAGGGGTCGCCCTCCCTGTGCAGGATATCCGGTTAAACCTCAGCACGCTCTCTTCCTGTTTTCTGCGAGGCTTGGCTTTACTAGATGACACCCGTATGGGGAATAAGGCTCTTGTTTCCATTTACATACATCTTTTCACTGTCAAGTCATAATACCCATGTTTCAATATCATTTCTCTTATTTATGTGAGCATGTGATGCTAATTTATCAGTGGTTAAACACTGCTAAAGCACTAATGTGCCTTCATTCAGTGTGACAGAAGACCTCTAAGAAACTAAGGCAGGAAGGACCTTCATAAACAATCGAGAGGAACATGGAGAAAAGCATTAGTACATGTGTGTGTGTGTGAGAGAGAGAGAGATAGCGATATACCAAGATAAACTCAGTAGTGGGGGTGGGCAGAATAACATGTACATGACTGCTCAAAGGTTTTTGAAAGAAGTCTCTCATTCTCACCAATTTGTATATTTGTTCTGTAGTATGTATTTATTTGTTTTTAGCTTGTCTTTGTTCTGACTTTACTTGTAAGCTTTTAACTTACATTAACTAGGCTTAGTTTAGAATCGTTTAGTAACTTAAAATAGTAAAAGTAATAGTAAAAACCAACATGAAAATGTTAAGTTTGTGGATCATGATTATATCTGAGCAAAACAAAAAATCATAATATGATATTTTTGCCATATGGGCCACCCCATATGGCAAAACAATCTTAAAAATGGTCTAAAGTAGCTCTACTGCTATTGTATAGCTGGGCATAATATATTGTTTATCTGAGACGTTTGCATCAGATTTCTTATCTCCCGTTTGTGTCATTTCTATATATCACACGTGCTGTATGACATCAGCCCTGTTAATTATGGCTGGAAAAAATTACCCAAATTGCCACTCTGAAGTCTATGATACATTCAGCGGCTGTAAAACTCCCAAACAGGTCACATATGCCCATTTTAAGGAAACAGATGCAAATTTGAATTCTACTAGAGTTATAATCCTCTAAACATTTGTTTTTCCTTTTTTCACAGCAGACACCCTGAAGATTAGCGGACCCTGTGATCAAACTGTTATGTGATAAAAGCAAATGAACACGGAGAGCCCGAGGCTGATGCAGATATAATTGCAGAAACACCATTTCAACACTAGCAGAGATTCAGCTCCAGATAAGCTAGCTCACAATTACTAGGCTGTTTGCAGTAAAGTTTACCTTGCACAAAAACACATGAGTCATTTACAGTAACAGAAGCGATGAGTGTTTGAGAAAGACTTCTGACTCACTGGCATCAAAATAGTCCTTTACTACAGGACCATTTAGTTAACACAAGTAACAAAATGGTCATTTAGGTACATTAACCTAACTTTATACCTAAACTGCCAATGAAAGGTTTGGAGGTGGTTATTTTTCCCTTATACTCACCAAGTGAAAATACTGTAAAAGAGTAATAATGTGATATAATATTCAAAATGAACTGTTTTCTATTTATACATATATATTATAAAAATGTATTCCTCTGATGCAAAGCTGGATTATTCCAGTCTTCAGTGTCACACGATCCTTCAGAAATCATTCTAATATTTATTTGAGATTTTCTGCCGAAAAACATTTATTGTAAAATATCAGTGTCTTTTCTGTCACTTCAGATCTATTTAATTCACTCTTACTAAATAAAAAGATTAATTTCTTCTGCATTCTGAGGCTTTTCTGAAATCTGACTCATACATTTAAAACTTCAAATGTGATAATTTCAACCCCAAAAGCCAGTTACAACATAACAAAGATATACAAAAAATCTTTATTATATTGATAATTGGATGATTTTTTTTTTTATTATCTGTTGGCTGATTGTATATCTAATTGTGTATCTAACACTTACTGAAAATAAATAAATAGAAAACACTAAATGGAAAAACTACATAATAAAGTTTGTAGGCAAACTTTAAGTTGGCTTGAAAAAGTAGTTTATAGGAATCATGCTAGTAATATGCTTTAAGTTTAAAAAGTTTAAGTTTGAGTTTTCAGTCTAAAATAGTTAGAAATAGTAAGATTACAAAGTCAGATTACAAATAGACAGACGATTAGCATGTTGCTAGCATGACTGGAAAGTTTGTAGTATGTTAACATGTTTCTAGCATTATTAGCAAGTTACTAGCATGATTAGCATGTTACTAACATATTGCTAGGATGATTACCAAAATAGTAGCATGTTGCTAGCATGAGTAGCAAGTTACTAACATGTTACTAGCATGTTTCTAACATGATAGTCATGTTACAAGCATGTTTCTAGCATGATTATCATGTTACTAACCTATTGCTAGCATGATTAGTAAGTTACTAGCATGTTGTTAATATGATTAACAAGTTAGTATATGTTGCTAGCATGTTGTTAGCATGATTGGAAAGTTTGTAGCATGTTAACATGTAGCAACATTATTAGCAAGTTACCAGCATATTGCTAGCATGAGTAGCAAGTTAGTAGCATGTTGCTAACATGTTTCTAGCATGATTAGCAAATTACCAGCATATAGCTAACATGATTAGCAAGTTACTGGCATGTTATTAGCATGATTAGCAAGTAAATAGTATGATCTTCGTATGATTAGCAAGATACTTGCATACTTGCATGTTGCTAGCATGATTTGGCTCATAATAATAATAATAATAATACGTTTAAATAGTATATCGTTAAGTTCGCTTTTTCAAGCCAACTTAATAATGTCACATTTTATCTTTAGCAAATCTCAAAATGAATATGCTAACTTTGTATAGTTTTTAAAATATTAGTAATTTTTTGTTATTCAGGGAAAGAAAAGTAGAGAATTTTAGAGAAAAGTAAGTAGAGATTTCCCACTTATCAGAAAATGTATAATCGGTTTGTTTTTTTATGCCAGAATCTGGTACACATGAATATGTGTCTGCAGATGTTTTTAAGCAACCATGAGCACTATTAACAAATATCAAAACTTTAATCAAACTTGGACTGAAACCAATTGACATTTCCAACTTAAAAGTCCTGATGCTGACCTTATACCAGATCACTGCAATAACAACCCTAAAACTCTTCTGTGGGACTTTTTCTGTGACATGTCATCAGAGCTAATCGCTGTGGTTACAGTGATACGGTTTCAGCAACAATGGTTTAAGCGTACAACCACAGCATCCTTTCGCCCATTCCAAGTCATCAGATCTCTACTGAAACAACATCTAAGACCAGTTTGACGGGGCAGCTCTCGTGCATCAGCTCTCACAAAGGACTAGAAATTACCTACAAGAGAGCAAGACAGGATATGAAAAGTGTCAGACAGAGGAAAAGCATAAACAATGACAAAAAGCACAAGGGAGAGTCAGAAGAGGAAGAGGGGGATGAGAGGAAATGACGTGATGCAACTCGAAAATATATCAAATGTTGGGGGAGGGACGGAGGACCCAGCCCACAAAAGAAAACAAAAGTCAGTCCACACAAGAATAGTTAAACTGCTTTAAAAAAAAATGAGAAAAGAAAGAGGGGGAAATAGACAGGGACAAATGAACACTGGCAAGTTAAAAATATTTTTGTACAAATAGACAATTAAAGTGTTGTAGCTTTGCATTTCCTTTTATTATATTTAATAAAAAACAATTAGCAACTGTAACTTAATATAGTTTATAAAACATAATTATTAAGTTCATTAATATTTTGCAATGCTATACTACATATTCTAAAATAAAGTAAAACAATGTATTATAGGTATGAATGGTATTAACATTTCAGTACATATTGTACATTTTAAATTATTAACAGTAGTGTCTAAAATTATATTCATTTATTTAATATTTTTAATACAAATAATATTTATATAATCTAATAGTAATACAAT
This sequence comes from Enteromius trimaculatus, assembly GCA_032361065.1. Lineage (NCBI taxonomy): Eukaryota > Metazoa > Chordata > Actinopteri > Cypriniformes > Cyprinidae > Enteromius > Enteromius trimaculatus. The sequence continues at coordinate 2,260,999 of JAUMHP010000001.1, read as the reverse complement.
TTATAACACAATATATTCACACTAATTGTTCTATAAGAATAAAAATACAACGGTTCTTTGTTTTTCAATAAAGTGCAAACTGACATTAAATATTGCAGTATATATTTTAAAAAGTAAATAATTTTTAAATGCAACTTTTAAAAACATTCTAATACTCTGTAATATAAACTGTATTCCTATTTTGCAATTTTATATGAAATAAATTATTTGAAATGAATACTTTTACGTTTTATATTCAAAATGATTTAAAACAACATGTAAAATTGTTATATGTTTGCATTTAAAAATGTTTCATGTTAATAAAATACAAATAATAGATTTAACAGATTTACTTTAAATAATGCAAATAATAGATATTTATGTGAAAATAACATACATTTGTAATAGATTATGGCAAACTGATCAACTAATTTGTTTATTCACAACGAATTAGCATTCTTGCGCAACACATTTCACACTACCGCAGCTATAGTACACTGAACATGAACTCAGTTAAAGTCTAGTGTTGATTCTACAACTAAATTCTTTAGGTAAGTATTTGGGTTTTGGGGCGTCTCTAACATGCCTACCCCTTGTGTAGCTGGAGTCTCTGGATGGGTGATGTTTTCGTCGTTGAGCTTCTCTGTGAGGGTTGTATGTCTCTCCTCCTCGTTAGCCATGTCACACCCTCTATCTCCCTGCGTCGGCCCACTCAGCCGTGATAAAAACTGCTAATAAAATCTCCAACTGGAGCGGCGGTCAGTCCACCCCCCCACCCGCCGAGACCCTCTTTATCAAACCACTTCAGAACAGAGACAGCTTCCCCCTCGACTAAAGAAAGGCGAAAAACGGAAGCGGTGTGGGGGTGAGCTGCAGGAAGGAGGAGAAAAAAGCAAAGCGACAGATTAAGACACTGAGAGAAAGTGAGAGTAAGCTCCACCCCTCAACTACACTTCAGCAAGCAAGTCGCTCTAAACTCATGCGTGTTGCATTTTGTGTAGACTACAGAGAAACAGATGCCATACAAAGATCACCATCATCATCTAAACAGAAGGCAACACATGCAGGCAAAACAACACTATTTAGGGCATTTCACAAAGTGCTTAACCCCCGGGTTATTGTCCTTGTAAACTCTGATATTAACCATGGGAATAGAGGAGTGTTTAACAGGGTTTGTCACTTGGTGATATGAAATCCTCGAGAAGGAGCTTGGTTAGCGCTGCTTGTGTCAATCATTTTTGTTAAAAAAGAAAGAAAAGAAAAGACAAATCCTCATCTATACTGGAAATTTCACTGCATTTCAGAAATATGTCATATAACCATTCATGCAGGTACAACAATGAGCGTAATGTTACTGTTTACACAATCATCAAGGATACACACAGCCAATGCGGGCAGCCACGCCATTGTTTTTCCGTTGGCGGGGACAGCAGTACTCAACACTAAGTACACCCTGATCACTTTAATATGATTATAATATGATTTTAAAGCGCAGCCACCACAAAATCATACTTTAGCACCTCTTTTACTTTGAGATGAATACTTCATAATACTGTTTTGAAATCAAATCTTTGCATAGCTACGACAGTAATGCCAAAAAACAGTTGTTCTTAACAATAAAGCATATAGGCTACAGTTATCGAATAAGCATGTGACGTTTTCCTTAGGCATAAACAACAGCAGATCACGATTACGCATAGAGATACTCTCTAAAATGGCAGAAGACGTAAGTCAGGGGAGAAGAATGGTTGAGTAAATTATTTTTGCGCAAAAAAAAGTATTCTTCTAGCTTTGAGCCACTGATGTCACATGGACAGTTTTACCAACGTTTATACTACGTTTCTGGATTTGGGATCACTTCAGTATTGCTGTCTATGGAGGGTCAGATAGCTCTCTGATTTTTATAAAAAATATCTTCATTTGTTTTTTTCGAAGATGAACGGAGATCTTATTTGTTTGAAACGCCGTGAGGGTAAGTCATTTTCTTGTTGTGGTGAACTAACCTTTTAACCCAGGTTTTAGGAATGTGCACCTGGGTTACATATACCCTGGGTTAATTGTTAACCCTGGGTAAATTCTAAATGTGAAACATTATTCCGTTTATTCAGGGTTTAAATTGACCCTGGGTTAATTATTTCAAGTGTGAAATGGTTTACACTGTGTGTCTTAAATCGTAATACATGATTTATGTTTATATGTATAGGTTTGTTGCAACATTAGCTGGTCAAGCACTGAGCCAGTAACATAACGGTCATAGGTTAATGTACAGCTTTAACACACTGTACATGTATAAACATAAATCATAGCATACAGTATGTTTCCTTACAATCCCCAAGTTCAGTGTGTGATGGGACTGCCACAGCAAGCAGACTTACTGATGATCCGGTGTATTGCAAGAGTAGAGATTTGTTAAGAAAAGAAATCCCAGGTGTTGAATACAAGTTGTACTGCCACGCTTGAACACCAGGGGGAGTTTGAAGGTTGAACAAAATTGTTAATCGAAATATGATTAAAAGTGTCTGGTTGATATCAATTTGCAGGAGAGACCTTCGCTGACGTTACTTTGGAAGACTGTTGCGATGATAATAACAGACAGAATGCAGATGCACACAGAGTCAGGAGAAATATGCTAAGGGCAGATACATTATAAAAGATATAAAGCTATAAAGACATAAGCAATGGGTAAAATGGGAGGAAAATGAGGAGTTCCCTGTCAAGAACCAGCTTCGATTTAAATCTGGTCCCAGATGTCATTCCGTCACTTTCAGAGCGTGTCTAAAAGCCCTGGGTTTAATTAAGATTTAACGATGTAAGCCAACAAAAAATATCCTTGAACTCAGTATGTGTAAGGCGGGAAGGTTGTTTAGGGTGTGTACACATAATTTTTGGCTTGTTTAAAATCCTTAAGCAAGCTCTCAAAACTAAACACACACTAAATCATTAACAGAAACATGCCTATCCTGTTTGCAAACTCTGTTATGCAAATACTTACACCCCATAGACTATTTAAATATACATTTGGCAGATGCTTTCATCCAAAGCAGTGTAATGTGTATGTAAAATATTTATCAATTTGTACATATTTATCAATTTGTCTTTCTCTGGGAATTGAACCCATGCCCTTGAGAGATGCTTGATGTCTTTTAATCAACAAAGCTGTCACGGCCAGTATACACTGGCTTTTTGAGTGTTTCATTTCACCACTTTTTGTCATAAGAAAGCGCGTAAGTGTCATGAATAAACATTTATGATAATCGTGGGACAGGCATAAAACCGTGCACCTCTGAACAGCACTTGAAGAAAGTCACCAAGACAACCCGAATATGAGCTCTTCTGCTGTTCATCCCAAACTATAACCTAGCAGTGCTCATTGTCAGGTCACGCTGACTCAAACACACACACACAGAGGGAGCTCTATTCAGCTGCTGTGGCTCGTGAGAATGCCAGCAATTCTAAGCTCAGTCAAAGCCCCGCGGCCAAATGACTGTCCTTCCTTCTGTTTCGCTCTCTCTCTCTGCCCAGTCATGAGCTCTGGATTCATTTACCCTCATTTCATCTGTAGCGTGAACATCTGAAAAACATTTACTAATTAAATAGGACAATGAACTTTAGAGAGACAGAGTGAAATGAAAAATCAGTACGCAAGAGACAGAAACAAATAGAGAGGTCAACCAAGAAACGTCTGCTTTTAAGGCGGCAAGAAATGCAAATTCCTCTAAAATGCATGATAATGAAGAAATTTTCCTTTTAATCAAACTGATCCTCTGTCAAAACATTCTAGACTTCTGCATTCATTAGACTGCTAAAAATCACCCCTCTTTTGCAATCTATTGGCATATAGATGCCTCCATCCAATCAACAACTGATGGACAGACCCGAGCCCCGCCCCTTCAACCATAATAATCAGAAGTGTGTCACAATACGGAAAAAAAGATGTCACTGCATCTGTTTCATCACCACTTTAAGGATGTCCCATGTTAGTTCACTAATCCTGAGAAGCGTTTAAACAAAATGCAATAAAGAGGACAACAATACGGATTTAATTTGCTAAAAGAAAGTTTACTGTTTTGGACTAAAAAAGAAAGACAAAAAAAATGTAAGCGAACTAGTTGACCTCAGCAGCTCATCCCAAGACCAAAAAAAAAAAGTAAACAAAAGAGAGATTTCCCGTGCAAAGCTTGTGGTTGGGCTCTTTACTACATATACACATAAACACACACCGACACATCTGGAGCATTCTTGACATTCTCGTGTGGTGAGCGTCAGTGTTTAGTGTCAGATTGATGAATAGAGACTGACGCCCACAAACACAGGACTGTATCTAGATATATCCAGACCTATAGAGATTTTGAAGCAAGTTCATATTCTGACGGCATAGTGTGAAAGGTCTGATTGATTATTTCCCAAACGAAAGCCTTTTTTATTTATTAACAATATTATCTGACAGACATTTTGCATTTGTGTGTGTGCACATGTGGAGAAAAAGAGTTCCTTAGGAGGTCATTGTGCATTTCGCCATGGGTTTTCAGTGTGTTCATTATGGGCCGAAATGAATAGTGTGTGTGAGTGCACACTGAGTTCAGATGAATAGTTTCATTGTGGCACCGTCAGGAAAAAGCCCACTTAAAATCTCTTTTGTACTCACTCAGACTCTTAGACTGAGATATCATTGTGCTGTAGTGGATTACACTCTTTAATACTCTTACAAATGCATCGAAACTATCATTTGAAAATATATAGATAATGGCTTCCTAAACTGATTATCTTGCAGTCGATGCACAAGTTGATGCCATTTGAGAGGCTTTTATTTTACAAAAATAATATGTAGGAAGTGAGAGAAACTGAAGTGTCCAGGAAGTGGGTGTGTGAGATTAAGGGTGTCCTGACCACACTGGGTCTCCTCATACTGCAAGAGAAAGATCTGAGAGAAGAACAGTCCAGGGTCAGTGGCTGAGAGGTGGCCCTGTTCTACTGTAAGGCAGTACTTTTCTGCATTAGCATATATTAAAATATTAAGAAAAAAAAAACTATTTTAATAATTGTTGTAAAAACAATATATGTGACCCTGGACCACAAAACCAGTCATAAGGTAAAATTTTACAAAACTGAGATGTATACATCATATGAAAGCTCAATAAATAAGCTTTCTATTAATACATGGTTTGTTATGATAGGACAATATTTGGTCGAGATACATCTGTTTGAAAATCTGGAATCGGAGGGTCCAAAAAAATCTAAATACTGAGCAAATCACCTTTAAAGTTGTGCAAATTAATATCTTATCAATGCATCGTACTAATCAAAAATGACGTTTTGATATGTTTACAATATGAATTTTACAAAAAATCTTCATGGAACATGATCTTTACTTAATTGCCTAATGATTTTTGGCATAAAATAAAAAACAATAATTTTGACCCATGCAATGTATTTTTGGCTATTGCTAAAAATAAACCCCAGCGACTTAAGACTGGTTTTGTGGTCCAGGGTCACATATGTGTAGTTTAGTATATTTTATAGTATATATTATAATTGTACATATTTTAACCCCAATCAAAACCAAAATAAAATCTGTGGTTGGTTCTCTATTTCATATTTACACCAACATTTTGTGATATATTATAAATGTCAATAAAAAGCTGTTGCAACATGGCAGCATTTCAATTAACCAAATGTTGTCCTCTTGCAATAAGTCAGTAGATGTTAGTAGGTTTACGTATATGCACTAGCCACTCATTGATGAGGAGATGCAGGTGTGTATGTTCCAGGACCTAGATAGTACATTAAAGAAAATGCAGATGTGATAGTTATGTACACCAGGTGACCTATAAATGAAAAAAAAAGCCTAAAAAATTTTGTTTGTTTGTTTGTGTTTTTATTTTCGCGATATATATACATGGAAATTTTGGTGAAAATGGCTAGTGTCTTTAAAAGATAGTTAACCCAAAAATATACAATTTGAAGAAGCTGACATCAATTACATTAACAAAAAAAGGTCATATAAGTTTAGAACGCCAATGAGGAGGAGTCCAGGTTTACAGAAATGGTCTCTTATCATCTGTTCTGAGCTGAGTCCTTCACACTGCTTCTCTTGGCTGGCCTCCTATCACGAGCCAAGTTGTGGGCTGACTGGAAGATGATGATGGAACTGAGGCGGTTTCTGAGTAAATCTTTTATCATAGTGAGATACAAGGCTTGGCTCAGTCAACAAATTTCACACTGCAATCATAAGATGTTTAGGAGGGTGGAAAATTAAACATCAGGACTTATGTTCCAACATAAAAATAAAACAAAAAATAATTATTTTATTTTTTATTTTAAATATTAAATATTAAATATATATATTAACAATGCTGAAAATGTAGCAGCCGTATGCACAATCATATTTAGAATTATTTAAAAAGAAACGTTCCTTAGGACAAGGAATATTTTAGCTTTTTCCTAGCATTTCTATTTCCCTTATTCTAGATGTAAAAAAGACAAGTGCTTAAATGACTGACGCACATGAACTACTTCAAAAGCTTATTTCTATCTTTTTTTACTCCAAAGTTTTGCAATCTTAGTTCTTAGCCGCTGTTGTTGAATTATTGCGACAGCTAGATTTCCCCTAATTATTGGCCTGAGCTAATTAAAAAAGCTTTGTTCCTGTTCTTCCACCCTCCTGTGAGACAGTATCCTGTGACATCACTAATCATGGTTGCTATGGCAGCAGTTGTCCCGGAAACCAGTGTGCAAACACCTGTCTGTGACCACTCCCAGTGTCTCACACTTGTGACAACGAGGTGCATTTCACAAGCCAGAGCTGATCATATCTATCCGACAGTGTGTATGTCTGATAAATATCTCAAAATAACCAGGAAGAGGAATACGAAATTTAATAATGCATTTGCATGAAGCACAAGTCTTCCGTGTGCAAAACCAACTGATCCTATTGGTGAATAATGAATATGTTCAGCAGAACAAAGGCCTCTAAGTCTCTGTTACTGTGCTGCGATGCATCTCTCTTATATCATCTGTACTCAGCATATGTGTTCGAATGAGGAAATCTGTCAATTTCTTCCTGGAGTGGATTATTAATGGCTGTGCTTTATCCCTTTGTTTGAAGGTTACCTTAGATGGGATGAGTGATTGTTGAAAGAGTAGTACAGTGTATCTCACACAGACATGGTATTATGTAGAAGTAAGTAGCCTGTAAAACACCAGACCCACCTAGAGTCAGGGGACTGGGCTGAGACACACTGACCTGGAGAAGTTTTCTCTTTCTCAAATACACACATGAACACACACACACACACGTTTGCGCATGTGGTCCTGTACACAAACACAGGAAGGTGTGTGCACATCCTCCTTTCTAAAGTGACAGACAAAAAAGAAGTGAAGCTTTTCCTTCAAATAACATCACTAACAAGCATTTTCAAAAACGTCACTTCTTTATTAACAGCCGAAAAGAAAACCAGTGGTCTTAACAGGTACATGACTTTTATAGGGAACAGAAACAGAAAATGCTGAATACATAACCGCACTACTGTACTATACTCAGTTACAAAAGGTCTCCTGGGAATATGTGCCACCTAAATGTAACCTTGTTGTTAAATAAAACCCTCTCGTGCATGCTCCACTTTGAACGGGTGTAGTATGCTTATCAACTGAGGTGTGACTAAAGAACGAATTCCTCCTCACCTAATTATATAAAAACAAATATTTGCATAAGTGTTTGTGTAAAAGTTGCAAAAGCTATTAAAAGCTCTGTCAATGTATAACGATCATTTTGCTGTTTTCAGAATGTTTCTGTAAATGTTGGCGATTAGTGTTCATTCAATTCTTTTTTTTTAGGCATTAGATCAGCCATCTGCTAAATACTGTAGGTAAGCAATGGATGTCCTGGTGACCCAGGGGGAGTTTAAGGCCTGCTGATGGAACGGTTAGTTGACATTTTGTGCTACTGCAGTTTACATTAATTGGTCATGTGCTAGTTGTGACTTGCACACATTTTCTGTCATGTACTGAATATTGTTGCACATTCTCGTTTAAATATCTATCCAAAGTACTGGTATCTTGCTGTCTAACATCAAAAAGGTTTTGTTGTATTTGCGAGAGCAAACCGAGCAGCCAGAAAGTTACACTGTAGCTGTAAAACTTGCAGCTATTATTCCACAAACAATACCTAATAAATAAGTTTTCTTTTGTTTAATAAAATATATTTCTGTCACATGCATATTGCATATATATATATATTTTTTTATATAATATTTTTAGATGTGTATGTGCTTATATATATATATATATATAAACACGTACACACCCACACACACCCACACACACACATATATATA
>JAUMHP010000001.1:2204431-2252587 GCA_032361065.1 Enteromius trimaculatus | reverse complement strand
AGGTGACGGAGATTTAGCGCTAATCAAAGAACCGGCTTTACTGATGAGATGCGCATAATATATCGTACGATATATATTGCCCAGCCCTATTTAAGACCATGTTCATTTAGCCAGCAATGCTTGACTAAGTTGCTGTGAGCCTCAGAAAGGCCAGTGGCCCTGTAATGAAATCTGCTTCCATTGGTCTATTAATTATGTCTCTTTCCCTTTTCTCAGGCTTCGCCAGTTGGATATTGAGTTCATGAAACATCTGAGCCGTGTGGTCAACATCATTCCTGTCATTGCCAAGTCGGACACACTCACTCTTGATGAGAAAACTGAATTTAAACAGAGGGTGCGAATGAAGACAGATTCACATGGTGATTCAATATCAAGTTAGTTTTCTGGCTGATTAACTAAAGTGCACCATATTCCCTTGCAGGTGAGGAAGGAGCTGGAAGCGTGTGGGATTGAGTGTTATCCACAGAAGGAGTTTGATGAAGACATGGAGGATAAGAGTGATAATGATAAGATCAGGGTAAGGAGAACTTTTGCATCTTGCATGCATCTATATCTCATCGTTTATCTCTCATCTGTTGGTCTGTGTGTTTTCACATTATGTTTGTCCCATTAAATCTGTGCATTACAGGAGGCAATGCCCTTTGCAGTGGTAGGAAGTGATAAAGAGTACCAGGTCAATGGCAAACGAGTTTTGGGCAGGAAGACAGCTTGGGGAGTGGTGGAGGGTGAGTGGGCAGATTGGTTTGCTGTGTAATTTGATATCTTTTTATAAAAAAAATACTGTGTCAGTTGTGATTTTAAATATTTATATTCTTTTGGTTGTATCATTATAACAAAATAGATACTGTAGTGATTTCTTAGGCTGGACAAGTCAAATCCTGGAGTAATTAATGAGAACTTTCTGCAGCTGGCTATCAAACCTATAATATTTGGGTCATTTTCTATATTGGGTGCATTTTCTGTCCCTGCAGAAGATCATCTTATGTTGCATTTAAAACATGGACTGAAATTGCTTCCAAGAGGATTATGTGTTAGGTCTGTGTGTATGTTTGCACAAAGTAATACAAATATGTAAACATGAGGCATTTTAATAACTTTTTTCAATCTAATGACGTTCTCCAGTTTTTTCAGGGGCTATTAGTCACCATTTGACATTTTATAATCTAAAAATGTTACAAAAAAACAAACATGTTTTTCACTGTGTTAGTATATATTTAAGGCAGCTATAACAATTTAACTTAACCAACAATGCCAATAAAAAACACATTTCAGGGTTACGTTTTGAAGCATACGTACAGTATCATTGGGTTGATATGTATTTTCTGACAAAACATGTTTTTTTCCCCGTCCTTCTAGTTGAAAACCCAAATCACTGCGAATTCTCCTTACTTCGTGATTTCATGATTAGGTAATGTATAAAACTTTCTTTTATATACTAATCTTAATATTATTGTATCCACTACTGTTTGGTGTCAGAAAGATTGTTTGAAAGTACTTGGCAAGGAAAATGACGGAAAAACATTGTAATGTTACAAAAGATTTCTTTTTCAAATAAAAGTGGTTCATCCTGAAAACGCTTTCAACAAACAAGCAGAAAATCGCATACAAGAATGATCATGTGACATTGAAGACTAGAGTAATGATGCTGATTCAAATTCAGCTTTGCATCACAGGAATACATTTTAAAATGTATTTTAATTATTATTCCATAATATTAAATGTATAAATGTATTTATTCAATCATTTGTTAATATTTATTCGCATAAGCTGCATTGTTTATTGCTCTCTTAATAATAAAATGTAGTATATATAATCGAATTTGCAGGCTTTATGAAATATTTCCAAAAATGGAAATAATAATGTTATCATATACTCAGGTCTCACCTCCAGGACCTGAAGGAGGTCACTCATAACATCCATTACGAGACGTACCGTGCCAAGAGGCTCAACGATAACGGAGGTCTGCATCCCATCTCCTCTTCTGGCCAAGACACACAAGAAAGCAACCTGTGAGGAAATAAATGAGCGGCATAGTAAGGATGCGAGAGAAGACTAGGATTCATCTTGTAGTAATTCAGCTGTGCATGCTCAGATGATTTCATCGCTGTGGAGGTTTTGTCCTTATGCTCCTTTGACCCTTTGTGGATCTTGTCATCATCTCTTATCGCACAACCTAAGAAAAAGCCCTCCCCAGTTGCTCGCTCTGCTGACTTTAGTGAGCGAGTTTGCTCGTGATAATCTTGTTCAGGTCTAATATGATGGTAAATAGCCTTGTGCACAACCATTTGTAATTGGAAATTGCCCGGTGTTGGCATATCACTAGCTCTATCCTCTACTGAAACAACTGTTAGACACATTTGAGCAGTTTTATATCATTAGGAGGAGGATTTCACTGCCACTGCTGTCTGCAGATCAATGGGCCTTATTTATTAAAACATTTAGCACACTTTTAGTACCTATGCCAATTAAACATACTCAAGTTAAGAGTAAGCCTGCTAAATTTCAACTTGCAAGTGTTTTAATAAGTATTTCATCTCTTTGGCCATATAAGGGTACAGCAGTGTTTCTCAAAGTACTTTAGATTCTGTAGTACTAACGTCTTTTTATCTTTGCTGTGTAACTCTGCCAAAGTCTCAGAGGACTCTGAAGTGACCACTGAAGTATACAGATCATTCCAAGCAGGTACAACAGTTTATACCAGGATTTAGAGTGGCTAATGTGTTCGAATAGCTTTCCAGCAGCCAATTAAACTTCAGAAGGAAACCGTAAGAACACTGATTAAAATGATCAGTGCCTTTAACAAATCCAGAGTTGTAGTTTTGAGGTTTTTCTTCAGCACATTTTGTATGGTCACACCCCACGTTTGTGTGTATAACAATTACAAAACTGTCTCAACATTTTGCATATGGTAACAGTGATTTCTCTCTTTTTATGTGATGGAATTTTTATTTTCATTTCCCATGTGTGCCAACATTTCCAAATGTGTGTTTGTGTAATTCTGCATTCCATCTCACAATATCACTTGGTACCTTATGTATGTAGGAATTCTATACATACTGATCCTAAATCAGTTCACCAATCATTCACGTTTTTTTCATATCATATTTAATTAATGCTGGTGTGAAATAATAAAACACCTTAGAACAATAATTATGAAACACTATTTATATTGTATTTATGTTTTATTTATTATGATGCTTATGTTTTAATTTAATAAACATGTTTGCCATACTTGCCTTGATTTTTTTCGGGTCCAAACACATTTAGCAGAAGGCTTTCCTAGCAGTGCAGTTTCAGTTTTATTGTACAAACCGAAACAAAGACTTGTCATCTCTGCTTTTCTCATATGTTGCCTGTAGAGGGAGCTGTACGACTAAATACTGGACTTGAGTCAGTAGTCAGTAGAGTCCAGTGAGTGGCGCGATTCTGAATCGTCACAGCAACACAACAGTCCACTCTATTCGGTTCACACCGCGTTTACTAGTCCATCCGAATTCTGTCATGTCGCATATGTATTTAAAAAGCTGAAACATGGCTTTGACATGGCCCCTATATACAGTCTCCTTTAAATTCCCCCCTCATTTATCATGTACTGTACCAGGGTTATCTTTGAGTGTGTTCTTTGCAAAACGCGCCTGGCGTGGTGTCATTTTAACTGTAGCACTGAGGTAACTGGTTTTCAGTTGGTTTTCATTTGGACTACGTTATTTACCGTGGCGTTTTAGACGATACAGCAAAACCGTCGTCTTTGTCTCTCCGCGTGTCGTTTCAGGTTGTTTGTGGCTGGCTTGGAAAAGAAGGCGGGGCTAAAGGCTCAGTGTTTTCTGAGAGACGTAGCCTACTTCTGTTAGTGAGTGTTGGTTAGGCTAGGTTTAGTTTATTCTACTAATACTTACAGACCACATTTTACTCTTTGTAACTTGGATGAATATATGTTATTGATCCAGTGGAATCCACTGAAACGTTTCAGAGCTTTAGGTGGAGGAGGAGAACTAATTTATTAGGTCTAGATTTTATTCCTTTAATGATGGTTAATGGAGGTAAAGTTGAGTAAGCTACGACCTTATCCAGGGATTTTTATGTTGGTTACATAAACGTTTATCTCATCTTTCTGAGCTCCCCAACAGCTCGCAGGCGGTACTGCAGTTAGTAGACATTTCAAAAGGAGAAATCCACATGCTGCAAGTCATGGCAACAAAATGGCTGACCTTCACCAGAACAAAACCTACTCTATATATAGTGTGCGCAATTTATACTAGATTATAGGTTTGCTATAATAAAAAATAAAAAATATGTTTACATGTGAAACAAGGTAAAATACATTATTCATTTTGCCACCATTAAGAGTATTGGGTGTGTGCACTTTATCAAATGTATGTGCACTTTATGTGCATTTAAAAACCATAGCTTTTTTAACCTTTATCATGGTGATTATGAAAAAAAGCGATCTGAAAAATAACTGCATATGAGCAGACAAAAATCCTCCCACCAGGGTCAAAGCTCCCATCCCCCTCACATTGAGTCTCCCTCCCCCTCCGTCACGGTATCCTTCTCCGTTAATATTTAGTAGCTGTTTACAAAATAAGGGCATAAGTAAAAACATAAGAGCAGTTTATCCTCTCATGATGATCTGTTCCCTAACATGGACTATTTCCTGCAGTATCCCTCAGAAACCGCTGCAAAGCAGTTCTTCGATTCACGAATGATTCTTTTGAGTCGGTTTTTATTTTAGAACCGAATCAAAACATAAAGCACAACCAAGTCCGATTAGCGATTAAATGACTCTCATGAACCGGTCCATAATAATAATTATAATAAAAACGGATTGAGCGGTAACATTAAAATAACTTTCACAAATTGTGCTCATGACTAATTCGAAATACACCAAAAACAGCCCACTCAGGACTGTTCATATGACAACGTTATGCGCGTTATAAGCTTGTATCGTGGCAACTCATATTTATATTTAGAAAGCAGTTCAAAAAGAATTGAGAGCTGAGGACAGGGATGCCAGGGTTTGTGATAGATGGAAACACAAGCTCGAGATTGGTTATTAAGGCTTTCTAACGTTAGACACATAAATAACAATAAAAAAACAGCTAAATTATTAATTAATCATTGGTGCTCTATATCAAACCCATTCAACTGAACAACCAGTGGGAAGTGAGTACGACTGTATTCACTGCTGGTAGAGTTTTAGAAACAACGTCAAGTTTAAACAGACATTTTCAGTGAAGATTGAGCACGAGTTACTAAAAACCTTTCTATATTGGTAGGAGGTGCCTGATTTTCGATTCTCGTGCTGTCCCGCGAAACGCTTGTCTCCTCCCCCTGTTGTTGTATCGCTGGAGAGGAGAAGAGAGCGCGAAGCACCAAGCAAACTACACTGTCTTGGTAGAGTTGCTGTCGCTCTCACTGTAGCCTACAGTCATTCACCTTGTGCAGCTGTCTGTATGACTGTATGCGATTCCGTTGCGTGACGATAAAGACGTTACCAACAGAATCCGCGTTTGCTAATGTGCTTGTTTGTAAACGTACACGACACGAAACAGAGATCGTAGTAGTAACGGATTTTGGAGATACCGGCTGTAAAGCGCTCCGACTGACCATAACACTGGGTGAGTTTTCACACTTCTGAATGTTGTTGTCTACTGTTGTCTGATATCATTTATAACTTTAGTATACATTATATTGTAATGTGTTGTTTATAAAACTGTTGAATATTTGGGCTATTTTTTTTTATTTCAAATGCATCGTGATTGACTTGTCACATAACTTCACATCAGGTGCACACTCATTTACAAACTTCATATAGGCTATATAAATACATTTTTATTTATAGAGTGTGCAATATTTGTTTTGAATTTATATAGGTAATATTTAACTTGGGTATAATTATTTAGAGGGTTTGGTTACTACAAAGTAAATATTTCCAATTACAAATCTAAAAAAAAGTCAACATTTTTATATTTATGTAATATATACATTTTATTTTGGCTGCTTGATATTGATGTGAATATAGCATTGTTTGCAAAAGGTTTTTCACTAAAGAAATTCACTCATTTTCTCAGCCATGATTCATTTAGCTATTCCATTAGTGGAGGTGTCTTAATAATACTTACCTATGGTCATGTGATCTAAAAATGTTGGTCCCCCTTAGTGAGCCATTCCACTTAAAATAGCTCCAATTAGAATATGGATTTTTTTTTCATCTCATTTATGAGAAAATATGGTTAAACATATATGTATATATAAATGTACTCAATTTTGATGCTTAAAAATATTGAATTAGATAGATTAGATTAAGATAATTCTACAGGCAGAATTATCTTAAAATTACTACAAAAGTGACCTTTAGGACTAATTTTGTACCACTTTCACATACATACACAAATAGTTTTCAAACAGGTTTCCCTCAATACTCATATGTATATATATATATGCATACATACATAAGTAGATTTGTAGACTTGACGTCATTCACCATAGTAATCACTGAATATTCGAAAGATGCCACAGTCCTGCACAGAACGGCTCAACGGCTGTGTGTGAACTTACAATATGGTGAATGATGTTCACCTTTCCAAGATGGTGGCTGCATCTATGTGCCTGGAGAGGTTCAATGGGGCGTCTATATGTCTATGTCAATACTCGCTCACAATTGCCATTGGTCAGTAAATAGCTCCACCCCATTGGTTGAGCCAGTGCTGTCAGGCTGCTTGGTATTTTCAAAACACTTTTAGTGCCAGAGAGTTTTGGAAACCACAGATGATTCTTTTCATTGAACATGATATGTCAACTTTCTTTAGTGGTTGGAGAAGGATTAGGCCTACCTTTTCATCTGAACAGTTCGGAAATTAGCATTATTTTTGCGATTCCATTCTGTTTTTTGTTGTCCGTTAATAGTTTGTCCTCGAGGGAGCAGCACTACCCCAATACGTTGTTTCACGTGACTTTACGAGGGCGTCGCTTATAACTTGTGAAGAGAAACTGCGCAGACATTGGACAGGAATGAAAATTCCTAGTGCATGTGTTAGCTGCCTATGTTCGCAGATGTTATCAAATAGAGTATACCTTAGAAAGGCTATGCATTTGTACTGCTTCATAAAAAGATTTATTCGAAAATGTGACTCCCTTTAAGAAAACGGATATTCTATCGCTGGTTTTGTCTTGTGCATACCTCAAGAACATGGTTGACCTAATTTGTCCTAAAAAAATTTATGTCGATCATCTAAGTAGAAGATTGTGGGATTTGGAACATGGTTACAAATATTATCCCACTATTAACACTCCATCACTTGGCTGGAAACATTCTATGGACTAGTGAACAACGACAACTGAAAATGGGTAGAATTGTCTGCTGAATCATGTTACCAGGGATTACAGTAGACTGCAGTAAATACATCCTGTTAGACTGGAATAGAATCATTAAAAGATATCGTAGGAAAAATCTTTGCTAACCATCAAGAACCATCCAGAGCAATCCTCGGATAGCCCAGGCCTAGTTAAAAGTGAATTCACTTCACAGTTCAGAACCTTGTGGAGCAACATCAAGATATTGATGAACAGTCAAGTTCAGATGGTGATTCAAGACAGATGTTTAAAATGCATGATCTTCAAAAGTTATAATATGTTTTGTGGAAGTCATGTGCCACTAAATTGAATTGTCATACTTCTTTTGCCTGTCTACTTATTACACACCTTTGCTTTTGTGTTTTTTTTTTTTTTAATATAGCAAAATACTATTTTTCCCTTGATTGGGAAAAAAAAGTCTGTTCTTATAATACATTATTAAATTACGTACGTTTTTTTTTTAGGTCCACCCCTAAAGATTTCTTAAATGGTACAGTCCTTTCTGTCAGTAATTTTCCACTCACCCATCCACATTCATAGTGGGGGAGGGGAATGACTGTGCTAGTCTCAGTCACAGGGTAGCTGTGCTGTTGTGCTATGTGTTTTACTTGTTGTGGTATGCTTTCATGTCTATGCTTCACGACAGTCGTGCACATTTGTTCACAGGCAAAGTGTAATTGATTAAAATGCAATTACAGATGCAAGCTGTGCAGTGGCAAATACGAGGTGACTGTGGTTCCAAGAGTACATGGTTCAGTCCTCCCTTCCCTTTTAAGCACTGCTAATGTGTAGTGTTTTATCACATGTCCTAGTTTCGCTGTAATTGATCAAAAAAGTTAAATATGTTATTTATTAATTTTCGTACATATTTGTCATAAGACTTGAAAGCACAAACTCTCAAAAGGAAAATGCGCTTCTAACATGTATCCTTAACAAAACAAACTCAAAAAATAAAAGAAAGGAGTTAGAGACCTTATCATATCCTGAGTTAAGACACTAGGACAGAACTGGTTGAAACTGGTTTACTCCCTGATTACGCAGTGGCACTGTGAACAACAGCTGTGTCGCTAGCTCTTAGTGCCACTTAAATCTTATGTTTGCTTTGTGCATTAAGCGATTACATAAATTTAGGATTCTTAATACAGTTGTTGACTATTAATAGCTCAAAATGGTTTTAGTTTAAAAACTGGACTTTGGTTTACACAAAATGTGTATCTTTCAAGATATCTCAAAATTCTCGCGTCGCAATTAAACAATAGGAAAAGAGGTGGAAGGAGAGCTTCTCAGATTCTGAGTGTAGAAAATAGGACGGAACTGGCTGAAACCGGTTGTGGTAGCACAGCCTTACTTCCTGAAAAGAACTGCAGCACTATGAACTACCAGCTATTAGACAACACCTAAAATCTCTTGCAAGGCACATAGTACAGCCCCGTTCCTACCACCCCTCCCCCACACTTATATAACATGTGGTGCCTAACGATTGACTTCTACTGGCTTCTTTAATTAAAATAGCTATGTTAACGTGTTACTAGATTGGTAGTACTGTGCAAAAATCGTTAGGATTTAAAACAATCAACAGCACAGAAATTGGTTTGAAATGTTGGAGATTTTTTTTGTTCTCTTTAACATGTGGTGTGACACTCCCCTATGCACAACTGCATAATGGTATAGTCCATCCTTTCCTTTTGTTTTTCCACTTTATCTATTTTTCCTTATGAGGGGTGCTGTTCTCTAAAATAAAATATAATATATGATTAAGCCCTGGTTAATGTATTTAATCATACCTCATGTCTCTCTACAGTGCTTGGTTGCTTTCCAAAGCTCATCTGCGTATTTGCATGCATGCAACCTTAGCAGTTTAGCGCCATGCTATGCTAGTTATGCTACAGGACCTATGCTGCAGTGTCATATGTACATTTTTCCATCATTCATATTGCAAATGGTTTGCTTCTTGCCATCTGTTTATCAAACCGGGCTATGTGCTAACAAATAATTTAAGATCCAGCTCCTAATGTTCAGTGGTACCTCACAGACTTATTAGCTTTTTCTGGAAACCAGTGGCGTAGAGTAATAATGTTACCGATTTTATTAAGGTTTTCAATGTATTTAAACTGATGCTTCCAAGACACTTGAAACTATGCTTGTTCCTCTGTGCCTCTGCTTGCACATCTGTAAGCCTGTGTGCATTTGATGTAGTTTATGTGGACTACACACACACACACACACACACACACACAAATTGAACCGAACTGCAGCATGAATCCAATGCTGCTCCTAGGGTAATTGACAAATTGGTCAACTGCGCAATGTGTCATTTTTGCGTAAACAGTGGCACCAAATGAATGGCCAAAATAATGACAAAACAGCTTTGTCATTTCTGCCCTACTTTCTGTCATCATTTGTAAAAACAGGTAGTATGCATTTTACATTCATTGTGGATTTGTTTTAATAAGTAACGTACTTGAATAGCCTGGCTTCTTTTCATGCCCTCATGCTACATCCTGGTTTAAACATAAATAATGTACTCAGGACTGTTCATTATAAAGACAGGAATACTTTCCTCAACAGTAGCACTTTCCACTTTACATGTTACCAAACAACTTTACGCATTACTTAACAGACACAGATACATGGAAAATCTCTTTATTCACATCAATGCTTGGCTATTAGTTGTCAGTTCTGCTGGAACTACAGGAGAAGGTAAGGGAGTAGATACTGTTATTTTCCTTCCCAATCAATGAAAACTGCAGACTGCTATTTAATGCTGTTTCCTGCGCCTGGCTTCCTCTGCCGATACAAGTTATATTGTTTCCCCCTCTCACTTCTTACAATGGTATGATCCAAACTCTCCCAGTAATTTTCCGTTGCCTGCTCTGCTGGATTACTTGGTAGCAAGAGGGTGGAGCTACACTGCTGTGTGACTGTGCTTCAGAACTAGGCCAAATTCTGCTAGTTTAATATGTTGTGTCGTCCAGCTACATTATTTTTTATAGTTTTCTATATGAACACTTTTTCAAAGCAATGTCCACGTTAAAGTTTATGCTATGAGAAACTGGAAAAAAGGCAATTTCAATTAGACAAATTCAAAGGGGAATATATACAAAGTTCATTTTGAAAGTGTATTTATTGATATAAATCAGTGGTTCTCAATCCTGGTCCTTGCGCCCCCCTGCTCTGCATATTTTGCATGTCTCTCTTTGTTAACACACCTGATTCTGATAATCAGCTCATTAGAAGAGAGCTCCGTTCATGAGCTGTGTTCCCAATCGACATGGTCCCTACACAGTGTCCGTTAAAGTTTACTTCACTTCGGAACGTTCATTCACGGATTTGACCGTAAATAAGTGAATACGATTTAAATTATGTCTCGCACACTGTACTAGATTAGCAGTTCTCAGACCTCGTCCACTCCTCGCGCTCTGCGCATTTCGTATGTTTCTTTTGACATTTGTTCTGTTCGAATGTATGCGCACTGCGAAGTGGACATCACCGAATAACCGTGAATTTATTAAATTCAAAGAGATATAATCTAAATCGTATTCACTTAATTACGGTGCAAATCCGTGAATGAATGTTCCAAAGTGAAGTAAACTTTAACGGACACTGTGTAGGGACCATGTCGATTGGGAACACAGCTCATGAACGGAGCTCTCTTCTTATGAGCTGATTATCAGAATCAGGTGTGCTAACAAAGAGAGACATGCAAAATATGCAGAGCAGGGGGGCGCGAGGACCAGGATTGAGAACCACTGATATAAATAATAATAGTAATACCCTTTCAAAATTAATGGTAGAGTCCTGTCTAAGCCCCTCCCCCACTCATCCTCCACCCATCCCCCAGCCTACTCAGTTAAGTGCTGGACTTTTGATTTAAGGCCAGAGAAGGCTTGCACATTTTGCCTCAAAGCAGAAGGTGGCCTGCATTTGGTTATAGCAGTGTAAGCTCAAAGTTCTCTGTCTTTTTCTCCCTTTGTAAAAATGTAGTTATGGTTAAAACGTTTATGTACGGTTTGCGTCTTTTGATTGTGCTAATCATAATGTTCTGGGAGTGGCTTGTTTGCAATTTGTTAGCAATAGCGGGAAAGTGCTAGCATTTGGAAAAGAACATATAGCCTATCCTTACCTAGGTGTAGTTTATTTTGGCAGATTGTGGTTTGAGTGTAGTTCGTTCTGATCGTGGGGAACTTGTTTCAAGATTCATTTTGGTCATTTATTTCCTCTTTATTTTATTTTCTCTCCTCTTGAAGGGTCATATTTTTGTAAGTGGCCACTTTACTGTTAACAGTGAAATTACAGAACTTGGAAGTTCCTTGCTGTCCGAACAGCATTTAGGTATTTCACACTGCAGTAATGACTCATTCTGAAAAGGGCCACGGTGTGGTGTCAAGATGCTGAATTCATTTGAATGTTCCCACCCCTGCAACATGCATAATTGTTTTGGTGAATAGATAAAGAGAGCGGCCGAGGTACCCGATCTCTGGAAAGGTTACTATTTTTACTGTGTTTTAAAAAAGTGACAAGATGTCGGGTACAGTCTCCAAACAATTTGTTTATGGTTGTTGCAAAATGTCTTCTTTACATGCCCTACCAAAGCTTCCAAACATATGTGGAATAGGTGGCTAAAATGGTATTGTTGATGTTGTGCCTCCATTTGTTGGTTTGGGACCATTTGCCATTGATTCACAGGTTCTGTGACGCAGGTAAGTAAACAAATTAAATTCTAATGTTTGTTTGGTCAGCAAAGTACACACTGTACGACTTTGGCTATCGTAGGATTTTGCAAAAACAAGGATTCGTCTGATCTTTCTCCAAAATCAGCAGTCTATGATCGCTAGTTTGACACAGCTGATTAATTGGCACCACGATTAAATTTTATCTCCGGTGTCCAAGGTTTTAAGGCACAGTCCTGCAGTGAGGCTTCTTCTACAATGACTGCCAAATCAAAAACGCATTGAGAGCTAAAAAAAAACCTTATGCCCCAATTTGTGCAACAACAACAAACCTCCTCTTGCTCCACACATATTGTCATTCCAGACAAGCCAAGATCAAAATTAAGTATAGAGGTAGTTTTTGATCGCTAGCCACCATTTCATTCCTCATTTGAATGTGCCTAACCTTTGCCGAAGCTGTCATAGATTGATGACGTAAAACTCAGCGGTAGTCTTCTTGTCCATGTTTGTTTTTGAGGCTTGAATGTCGTAAACTCTTGACATTAATGACCACTAAGATTCCACCGTGTGACATGGCTTATAGATGGGATCATGTTCATACAGTCTATTTGTAAATGACTACTTTAGACTGATTAAAGTCCACCCAGCTTCAGTGTGAATTTTTCACTTCTTGCGACTCTTTAGATGTAACAAATTATGCATAATTTTCGTAGACCCTGCTCCAATTTAGTTCCATATCAGGTTTTGAAAGGTTTGCCTACTTGAGGAAGAGCAACATCCTTTGGACTCCCAGTAAATAGCAGCATCCCTCCAATAATCAGTTACTGCTTCACTTGAACAAGTCTTAGTACTCAGTTTGCAGACATTTCTTAGGTCTCCCTTATCCAGCACAAGGTGTCGAGTGTGAAGACTGCCTGTGTGGTTTGAAGAGAAGACCTCTAGGCCAAATATACACTGTAAATTCAGGTATAAATGCTTGGTAAGTGCATGAAATCCTTGCGTTGTTGTTTTGATAGTTATCAGGGATCAGTAATAAATGCAGCAAGAGTTTGGTTACCTTTTAAATGATTGTGCCATTAACTGGATCTATTTTCAGATTTAGTTATCTATTAAGAGGTCAACTTTAACTTATTGCTCAGCAAGGTTCTTTTCAGACTTATGTAGTTATGATCATAGAGATAAATGGCGAGCAGATGTTTAGGCTACATCATTGCTGAAACGATTAGTTTACATTATAAACAACACTTGACAATGAAGAATTTTTTTTGTTGTTGATGAGTTTCAGGTAACCTAATGTAAAGCCCTGAAATAATATGGTTTAACCAGTGTGGCATTGTAGCGCAAGATATTCAAGCTGAAGTTCAACTTTTGAGAAGCACAAATTAAACCAAACCAGTAGAATGTGGGAAAGGTTTATAAAACTATGAACAAAAAATACTGTCTAGCATAAAGGCCCCACGACTAATGGACGAAGACCCTTCTTTTCCCCCCAGTTGTTTCTGTTGGGGTAATACGATATATGCAAACACCAGTGTACTGTTAGCGAAAATCCTGCTTGCTTCTCAACGACAAAATAAACACAACGCACCAAATGCATTTTTGCAGCGAGAGGCGCATTTTTAAAAAAAATTTCAGTTCGTTAGTGAGCGTTCTGCGCGCTGCTTATGCGCCTGCTGTGCAGAAACAAAAAGCAACTCTGAGCGGAAATGCGTTCAATGTCATTCTTTTTTTTTTTTCTATTGTCCAATCTCATGAATGCAGAGGCGGGCCTTCTGTTGCATTGATAAACATTTACCTTTTCTTGATGGCAAAAACTAGTGATTTTTGGAGTGCTCGCACTATAATCCTGTGATTAGATTGACATGACAGCTGTTTTAGTGGCTGTGAAGCAACATAAAAAAACTGCAGCGCAATGCTCTTTAAAGTCACCAAAAAAGGCAAAGCTGTGCGCCTCGTGTTTTCAGAATTAAAAAACGAGTTCGGTGTGATCAGGGCCTAATAGTTCAGCCTACCGATTTATCAGTGTGATAATCGATGATTAATAGAGGTCGACCAATTGATTGGTTGGCTGATTAATTGGCCCAATTTTGGACATTTTAATAAAATTAATGTAATTTTAATAAAATTAATTCTCTGTACCAGAGAATCTCTCTCCCCCTGGCTGCATGAGACGTCAAACATATCGACTAAAAAAATCGTCATCTTTTATTAGTCATCGATTGCCATGATTTCTAAATATCGGCATCAGCCAGAGAGAAACCCACATCGATTAATAATCGTTAGATTAAAAGATTGCCAAAATAGTTGTTTGTTGCTGCCCTAGTTTACACGGTCTACTTTAGCACCCCTTGTGGTCTATAAATTGTTTGGTTGTCATTGCTGTCAGAATGAGGCTTTGGAATACAGCATGGAACAGGAGAATCTGCCAAGCGATTTTCAGTCTTAATTAGTGAGCAAGCTTTCAAACAACAGTTGGTAGTTCTTTAGAGGATGAAGGAGCAGAGAAAAACCCCAACAGGTTAGGTTGTGAGACACAGTGCATTGTCTTGAAGTGGTGTAACCTTGATGGTGTTACAGTATTATACAAAACACACAGATGACCTTGACCTGAGGATAAAGAAATGTGCTAGATTAATTCAGTCTATAGACAATCTTTGAGATCAAGACACTTTGTATGTTTTGTTTCTTCAATTCACAAATACTGTAGTTGCTGCTCTTGGCCTTACTAGAAGACGAGCTGGTGGCCATTTTGTATTATTGCAGTCCAAACTCTGAAATGGCAGAAGGGGGGAGGGGCTCTTAAAGAGACTTTGCTGAAGTCTGGCTCTGAGTGGTAGCTGCAGTGTGCAAGCTTCACTGCCGTTGTGCCGTGTTTGGTTCTAGTCATTCTGTGGGATTTTTCAGCTCTAAATGAAAAATGTTCCTGTTTTGCAATTTTGTTGGTTTTCACAGTAATACCATGCTATTGCCCAGGAAATGAGGAGAATTGATCACTGTAAAATCTGTCACATTTTATAATTACATTTTAATTTGGTGGATCATTTAATAAATTCTTTTTTGTATATATTACCAGAAATCTTCAAACTCTGTCCGATACATGAGGGCTCAGTGACAGCCAGTAACTGAAGTAGTCTAAACTGGTTTTAGCCAGTTTCTGCCCGTCATATCTATGAGTAGCTGGCTGAGCATACAGTAGCGTGAAATATTATCAGCTGTTTTCTAGCACATTGTTGATGTATATTGTTTTAGATTGTGAAGTATTAAACCAACAATTATGTCTGTTTTAATGTATCCTGGATTTAATTTTGTTGTGGATTAGCTCCTAATGCTTCTGCTCCCCTGAAATTTAGAAAATAGTATATTCCAAATATTAGTATATTCCACTTTCAGACATGTATATTCCTTCTTAGATATCTTTGGTCACAGTCAGGACTAGGGTGGGGGGTTCGGTTGTTACCAGCAGATTTATATCTCAAGGCAGTTTTTATTAGCCTATATGCAGTTTTAGAAATCTGTATTGAATTCTAAGCTTTTATGACTCCAATAAACAAAATGGCTTTTTTGTAATGCACTAAATATCAAAGCATTTACATTAAATGTGTATATATATTACTTTTGCACATACTTTTGAGAGCATCTTATATGAAGGTTAAAAAAAAGACTATCTATAATCCTAATCTATATTTAAATAGTGGTATACAGTTACAGCAATATTAAATGTATGAAGCTAAAGAGGGGAATAGAGAGCAGTATATATTATTATTCTCCATAACCTACAAAATATAAACCAAATTTAGCAGCAGTTAACAAAGGCACTCATAACAACTGACTTAAAATAATAGCTGCTGTTATTTCACCTCGTATATAGAAATGATCAAATTAAATGAGGGTGTAAAATGAGGAGTGCCTTTGTGGTGCCGTAGATTCAGCAAAGGTGCATTGTTGCTTCTAATTAGCAGTGCAGAAAACACTGTGGCTACTTGTGCCGGGTAAAACATGCATGTGAGCATTCGTCCAGACAGGTAGACAAAAATTAGTTCTCACTTCCATGAGTTTTACCCTCACTAATATTTAAGTACTAATTTCTGTTTCTCATCTTATACTTGATTTTTCTTTCCGAACTTGGAAACACAACGGTTTGAGGTCTTGCAGGCTTTTCTGCTCACTGAGGACCGTTTATTGTATCCGTCTGTTCAGGATACAGTAAGGGTCCCGAAAATGTTGTTTACTGTTGCAGAAGGCGACATGTTTTAAAGGTGCCTCTGCTAACATGGTAGAGTCCAAGCTAAGCTTCCCCTCCCCCTTCTTTGTGTGCTCCTTAAGGTAGACATGCTTGAGTTCTCTCACGACTAATCACGAGCTACGCTTGAGAACCGCTGCATTACGGAAACACAGTTAATTGTATTTTCAGATCAACAAATCTTCCATATGTGCGCATTTTCATTAAAGGTGGGATGCACTAATTAGAGAATATGCTGGTCATCTCAATGCTAATTGGCGGATATGCCCCTCTGAGTAAGATGGATCTGACAAGTACTTGACACCTGTTTGGAACTCAGACAGTTGCAGCAACAAGTTAGCAGTGTCTCCCCCTTTCAGTCCTTACATTGGTATGATCCAAACTCTCCCAGTAATTTTCCGTTGTCTGCTCTGCTGAGTAGGGTGGAGCTACACTGCAGCGTGACTCTGCTCTAGAACTAATTTCAGCTGGTTATACTGTCAGACCTGATTTATACTGGAACAGTTCTCAATTTCAATTCTGTTTCACAGAAGGTCACCTGTAAAGTTAATCTGGTATGGAAAGAAAGTAGGACCTGAATAAATTAATGAATTTAAAGTTTTTCTTTTGTAACACTTGTTTATGCAGTTGCAGTTAGGTTTATGCACAGTGCTACTTGTTTGCGGTGCAAAACATGCTAGTGTATTTATTGATAGAAATGAGCAGAATTAAATAGTAGCACCCCTGTAAAATCCATGGTACAGCCCTAGCCCTGCCCCTCCCCCACATCTGCTCAGTTTTACTGCTAGACTCTTGATCGCACGGAGGCTAGTCACGCTTGCAGATTTCTCCTCCAAGCAGAAGGTGGCCTGCACTTGAGGATAGCAGTGTAAGCTCCCAGCTCTGTCTTCCTGTCCATGTTTGTTTGTCCTCTCATTAGTTTCTTTCTGTAAAGTATTTAATTAGCAACTCAAAGTATATTAATTGAAATAAATGTAATATTAACGAATGAGTGAGGTGCTTGCGATTTACTTGGCTTTAGCGTGAAGGTGTTAGCCATGTTGAGCTGTGACTTTGCTAGCATGTACTGAAAGCAGTTTATTGGTTTTTAATCAATTGATGTGTTTCAGGTGTTCTTAATCTTACTTCTGGAGTTTCATTTCAGCAGCAGTTTGGTCCAACCCCCCCTTAGTACACCTGCTGGTAATTTACAAAATCCTGAGGACCTTATTCAGCTGCTTTGTGTGCTTGTTTAGAGGCCAAAATCAACTCTAGACTACTCAAAGGATTGAGTGTAATTAAGCACGCATGTTTTGCGGCTTTTCTGTACTGAAAGCTCTAAAGCGGCATCTCACTTTAAAATAATTTAATTATTATATTATTGATAATTGTGGATCAATTAGTTACAAGCTTGAAACAATAATAGTTGCAATGATAACCACAGATATGAAATAAGATCAGAGTTATTTTTAACTTGTGGTGTAAAAAAAATCTGTTTCAATAATGAATTTACATTTAAAAGGACACATTGTTTCAGCTGTATACATATAGTGAGGGGAGGGGGGAGGGGGGGACAGACTAGAAAATTTAACCCAGCAAGGTTCAGAAATTTATGTAAAAAAAAAAAATTCTTGTTAATTAATAAAATGCTATTAATTTAGGAAGGGCATAGGAACAAGTGGCTGGAGTAGCTGTGTAGTGCAGCATACATAAAAATGTGACGTTTTCGATATTTGAAGGCATTGTGCGCTTCCAGACGGTTTTGTTAATTATAATGAGAGTGAAGTGTTATCACAATCTGCTGCTTGTACGTGGTGTAGTCAATGTGTTAGGACATGGCTTTTTTGGATATTATGACAGTATTTTTAATGCTGTGTGACCAACAGAGCAGTTAATGTCCAGAGACATTAATGCTACTCCATAACCGTCACTGGTTGAGCACAAGGTGTTGGACTGAAGAGACAACCTTTTAAAAGTGCTCCAATAAAGAAGGATGAAGCAAAGCCAGAAGACTTAAATACAATCCGAAGAATCCCACACCTGACGCATGAATGGAAACCATCTTTGTTATCCAGAAGACAAAAGACCACCTCTATGATGTCACATTATTTGGTGGAATGACAAGGCTTGTGAATGATTGAGCACACTGTGTTCACGCTGTAGAACCTTGATAATCCACTGCGACAATTCAGTTTTGAAAAGCAAGAAATTCAGCTCCTTTGTGGACAAACTGCTGGACAAATGTGGACGCCGGGAACCAGGAACAGTCAGATGTGCAGAAACATCCTACATGCAAGCAAAACAATACATCATGCAGCCCTGAACCCTGAGTCGCTTTTAGTTAGGAAATTTCTTCCTCTGATTTGTGCAACTTCAGTTGTGTAGCTTGCCAATAGCCGAGCTGGTGGCCATGTTGTGTTATTGCAGTGTAGAGCTGCGAGTGTAAAATGGCAGAGTGGGGGAAGGGCTCCTAAAGAGACCTTGAGAGGTAGCTGCAGTGTGCATGGTTTACTGTTGTTGTGCCGTGTTTGGTTCCAGTCCTTCTAGAAAGATTTTTAGCTTTAGTACATTCAGTGTTTTCATGGACTTCGTGTACTTTGCGCATGTTACCAGAAACTCAGTTTAGACTGACACGAGAGAGATCTATGACATACAACCCACAGCCAGTCTAAACCGGTTTCAGCTAGTTTCTGCAGGTCGCGTCTGTGATTAGCTGGCTGTGCATACAGTAGCATTACAAGAGGAAAGCTGTTTTTTTTTTCTAAAAGAAGTTATTGCCTTATTTATTTTTTTTTATACAGGTTTTGTTTGTACCCATTTCACAAGCAATCCTCTCTAATGCTACTTTGTGTTTTATTTTTGGCATAGATCACCTCCTCTTAATGTTTGTGTTGCCCTGTAATTAAGAAATGGTATATTCCACTGGATATCTGCATATTTTGCAATTTTCTTTTAAACACAGTTTTAGGAATCTGTTTTTTAAATGTTAACATTTTTAAATGCAAATGCTACATAGAATATAATATTTAATGAAATATTTATGTTGCTTATTCCAGCAGCGTATTATGTATTGTGTTTTTTATGTTATGCCCAAGTGACAAATAAGAAACAACAAAATTGGATTGCTAACAATATAACTGACCTAAATAGCTACTTTTAGAGAATAGATTGTCCATTTATGTAGTTTGCGTTTTCGTTTTCTTTTTTAAATTAATTTAATCCGTAATGGTTTTTGTGTAGCGAGATCAGCAGTGTTCAGATCATTAATGGTCAACACTTCAATAAGCACACAAACTCTTAGCACAAATATAATCTCAACAGCAATAATGATGAGTATCCTTTAAAAAGAAAATTCCACTGACCACTTTTCAGATGTAAAGCTTTTTATAGTTACATTTTGACTTGAAAAAATGTTAACTGCAATCTCCTGGCTAATGTTCGGGTGAGTGAGTGAATAAACGGGCATCTGCTCCAGTAACATTACTAGTACTGAGATACCTTATTATATGTCATGTGATGTTAGTTAGACGTGGCTAAAATGACAGCGAGTCATAGTCAGATGTTAATTCGTCGAGTGAGTCATTAGACCGATTCAACCTGATAATTCAAATTTGAATCACAACTTTTTGATTTGCCACTGACAACCAGCACATTTGTTCACAAATGACACTGCAATGTTTCCCGTGCATTCAGTGGAAACCATGCAGTAGAAAGTTTGTTTAAAAGAATGTTTGTTTAGTCTCTATAGTAGTTTTGCTTTGCAGTTTTTGGTCTTTCTCATCACATTCAGTACAGATTGTGAGCTCAAAACTCAACTATGTTTTGTCTTGCCGTGATGCTGTAGATTGAACAGCAGCAGTGTGTCGCTGCCTCTGATTAGCGGTGCAGAAAAATCTGTGGCCACTTATGCGGGGGTAAAATAAACATGTAGGGCTTTATCCAGAGAAAGCTTGTATGAAGAACAAAATGTTGAAATTTAAAAAGTATTTAGGTAGATTGTAAATAAATACCTCAGCCTTTTGTGAATTCATACTACTGTAATGGCTATAAAGGCTCAGAACTCATTCCTAAAGCTGGATTCTGATTTATTTTGGAACCAATGTGGTGACCAGTCCGACTAGCATTTCTGACAGCTAGTACTTCGCAGGCATTGCCAGATTCCAAGTTAAGATGAAGATTGGCCTCCATATCATATGGAGTGGAGAATATGCCTCCACTCAGATAATAGGAGATTCAATCTGTGAATGCAGTGAGACACTATAATTTGATTGTGATTGTATGTAAATTTAGACTGTTTTATCATTCTTCCTTTTTATGCAAAGATTCATAAATATTCACACCCCTCTTTAGGAATAGTACATTCCTTGCCTGTTACTTTCTACAGTTTTGACTGCATGTTATGCAGCAGTGGGGGAGGGTAGAGTGTTCCCTCATGTCCATAATTTTTATGCCCACTAAAATTTGACAGCTTTTTTGGTTCTGTACATCTTCATGTTTGTGACCTTTTTTGGCAATGGGTAATTTAATAGATAGCCTGCTGTTGTTTTGTTGAGTGTGTCTTGTTCAATCATAGCAGACTGTTCTGGTCACTGAGGAGCGTTTTGTTTCATGTTGTAACTGAAAGATATAATGACCAGGGTTTAATAAAAGTAATAATATTGTTTGTCCTAGTGTAGAAGATAAAGTATTTTATAGAAAAGACAAGCACATGGTAGAGTCCAACCAATGCTCCCCTCCCCCCTCTATGTACTCTTTGTGTGCTCCTCGAAGTAAGGTGCCCAGACATGCTAGAGTCTTGACTAATCATGAGCCACACTGGAGAACCGCTACATTTATCATATCCCAAATTATTAGATCAAAAACATACATATTTAAAATAAAGTGTGAATATTTGCGCACCGAATTGGCTCTAATTAGAATACCTCATTGCTTGTTTGACAGACATAAGAACCCTCTGATTAGTTGGACCTCAGATGGAAATGACCTGTAGTTAGTGTCTTTTTGGAACTCGGACAGTTGCAGCAACAAGTTAGCAGTGTCTCCCCCTCTTAGTCCTTGCAATGGTATGGTCCGTACACTCCAGTAATTTTCCATTGTCTGCTCTACCGTGTTACTTTGCAGCAAGAGGGTGGAGCTTCACTGCAGTGTGACTGTGCTCTAGAACTAGGCCTAATTTTAGTTAGTTTGATATGTTTCAGCTAATGTATGTCTAATCCGTTTTAAAACAAGGCAAAACTATTGTGCTAGCTAAATTAGAAAGAAATATCTAAAAGTAAACCCTGAATTAAAAAAAGTAAAGTTGCTATAAGAAATCAGTGATTCAGTCCTGTGTGTGTGTGTGTGTGTGTGTGTGTGTGCATAGTACAGCTCATTTGTCAGTGTCAAAAATGATACGGTATTGTATTTATAATAATTAACATAAATAAAAGTAGCACCCCTGTAAAATCCATGGTACAGCCCCAGCCCTGCCCCTCCCCCACATCTGCTCAGTTTTACTGCTAGACTCTTGATCGCACGGAGGCTAGTCACGCTTGCAGATTTCTCCTCCAAGCAGAAGGTGGCCTGCACTTGAGCATAGCAGTGTAAGCTCCCAGCTCTCTGTCTCCTGTCCATGTGCTTCTTTTGTGTCCATGTGTGGTTTGTTTTACTAGATTGTTCTGAATGCATGGTTTATTGAGAAGTGTGTTTGCGATTTTTCTCTTCATTAGCGGAAAAATGCTAGTTTCTTTTTTTTCTTTTTTTAGAGAGAATGCATATTTGGCTACATGACATGATATTGCGTCTAACATTTATTTCTTTAGAGTATGTTGGTTGTTAACCATTTTATTTGGAAGGATATGGTTCAGGGGTACTCAGTCCTGAGATTTTCCTTTTAAGTCCCTCTTTTAACACACCTGTGGTAATTTACAGGTGACCCTGAGGAGCATGATTAGCTGGTTCAGGTCCTTTTTTGGAACCAATCAGAATCTTCAAAACCAAATCCGCACAAAGGTAAATCTTCAGTAGGATTGAGCACCCTTGTGGGCTTAGGCCTTAGGCCTTTTCTGTTTCTTTCTTTTCTGTTTCTGTCAATGTTTTTAACTCCTAACACTTCTGTAACTATAGCTTTCTAGATATAATAGATTAGACTATCCATGCTTAATCAATGTCTAGAGATGTTGCTGCTGTCCTATAACTGACTCGTCAGACGAGGAACACCTGACCTGAATGGATTGAAGAGCACCTATAAATGCGAAGAACTCCAGCGCGCAAAAGAAGACCTCTTTACACCAAACTTCCCAGAAGACTGATGTAGTCAAGGCCACCTCTGTGTTATCTCATCAGGTCATTTTGTGGAATCTGAAGCCTTGGTTGATGGACGACACCCTGATGAAATTTCACAAACTTCATGAGGATGGATCGAAAGCAAAAACAAAAACCAGCTGCTGGAAGCAACAGCAGTGTTAGGAACCAGAGAGAGTCAAGCGCATGTTCTGTGCAGGCTGGCTAAATGAGACTGCTTGTAAAATCAAGCCACTTCATTTGAATTTTGTCGCCTGTTCTGGATTCATGGATAGTGCAACTTCAGTTTTTTAGCTTGCCCGCAGCTGAGCTGGTGGCCATTTTGTGTTACTGCAGTGCAGAGCTGCGAGTATAAAATGGCAGAGTGGAGGAGGGGCTCTTAAAGCAATCTCGCTGTAAGTCTATCTGCAGTGTGTGCACGCTTTCCTGCTGGCGTGCCGCGTATGGTTCCTCTCATTCTAGAGGAGTTAAAGCTCCATTGCCTGAAATATTTTCTATTTCACGCACCTGAGCGACAATTTCTGTAGAGTTTTCAAAGTGTTATTGAGCAAAGGTTAAATAGGAAACGGAAAAACGAGTTCATTTTTAACAGTAAAATGAGCTGCTTAATCTGCTGATTAGAGTTTAATTGCTTTACCACAACCTCCAAGTGTTTTTAGACGCATCAGAGAGAGATCTATGAGGTGTAAACTCGTCTCGACTGGTTTCAGCCTGTTGTTGCTGGTCGTGTCTGTTATTAGCTGGCTGTGCATTAAAGTAGTTGCTACAGGAAGCTGTTTTTATACAAACACTTGTTGTGACTGAGGGTTTGAAGTTGGATTCAGGTCTTATTATTCCATCAGTTGCGTTATAAATATTAGATATTCCATTGTGGGTTGTCTGCTCTACTACTGCACTAAATTCTCACAGGAACTAGCGAACCTACTTAAGAATTCGCTATTAAGGTGTGATGTGGTTTAAAGAGAATTTGTTGAGTATAAATTCCCCCTTTTCACTAATGAAGGGAGTTTATTTGGAGCTAATATAGTATAATAATAAGCAAAGAATGAATATTATGGTGTGTATGAAATGTTGCTCCGTCTGTATGAAGCTGTATGAAGGATTTTTTTTTAATGACGGATGTTAGGACCTTGTGAGCAAAATATATTAAACTGGAATAAAAATATAGTTGTTAAAATAGCTTTTGCTAATACATTCCATTTAACTAAAACACAAACTAATACACGTCATGTGTACCCAACAATATTAGCAGTGCTGTAACAAAACATTCAGAACACCAGAAAGGTTATAGCAGTTTAGTATATGTATTGAAGTAGATAAAGCTTGTTTAAAATCATACAGATAATAAATCTGGTTTTACACGCGTAGTATACGGTTTATTTATTATTCTCATCATTGCTGCAGTTGCAACATTATGCTTTATTTTATATATATATTTATTTTTTTAAGCCCATGTGACAATACTTCATAAAGGCGCCACACTTCCTCTGATTAAAATCTTGGTGTTCAGCCACAATCAAGGCCTTCATCAGTCATTAGGAACATCGGTGTAATATTACGTGGATTTTTAAATTGATTTGAATTATTTTTAGACTTCCTTGTATTCAAAGTTCTGCATCCCCACACGTCTTTCAGTTATCGTACGATCCATGTCTGTCATCTTTTACTGTTATGACTGCACATTCTTTAGCAGTGGGGGAGAGCAAGCGTTCTTACTGCATGTGTTTTATCCCCAGTAAAACTTAAGAACTTCTTTCCCCTCCTTATTAAACACTTATAATATATACGTGTCTTCATAGTTTCACGGAGTGTGTTTGTAGTGGTCTTCCAAAGTTTAAAAACAGAAGGACGCTGTCTTGTGCTGTAGAGCAATTCTTTTCCTTCCATTCACACTTGGGGTATTCCTTGAAGTGAGACGAGTAAACATGGCTTGCGTTCTCTCACGATCATAGGATGATCCTGAGAAGTATTAAGTTCATTGTGTGCGTGTATCTATTCAGTTTTATTGATTGTGGATGGGGCAGGTTATGTTGGCACAGAAGGGACATTGACAAGCTCTGTGCAGGAGACTCATGTCTGGTGTGCACAAGTAGATTTCTACGCAAGTTGATCTGAAAGTAAAAACGTTGCGACGCAACATCACACATAATCAGATTAGTATGTGCTTTTTTCGGTTCGCCTGTTCCCTCTATTTGCACAATACTCCTAAATGACTCTTAAGAACACAAACCTTGCTTTCATGCTGCCTTTCCAGACAGCATCGTTTTTCTTCATATCCTTGCGGATCTTGAGGTATTTGTCATATCAGATGTTTCTGAAAATGGGCGGAGTTATCCGAAGATGCGTATACAAATGGAAACCAAGAGACCGGCGAAATGCAGTGTTGTTTGTCATGGCAAGGACAAGCGCAGATTAATGTGGAAGAGTGCATCGGTCGCGTCTGGTTAGGAAACTGTCAGACCTCTGAGTATGTGGAAACTCGTCAGTGTTCGTTTACTGTCTGTCAGGAACTCAATCAGTTGTAACATAAGTCATAAGGGTTTTACGAGAATTGTAAAATGTTTTTTAAAATAAGGACTTGTGTGAAAATTGGCAGTCATTTGAACTAGAATTGACTTGTTTAGATAAGGAAGCTCCTTTGCTTTTGTTCTCATGGATTGAATGTAGACTTCTTTTTTTTTTTTGTGGTTTAAAAAGTGCCCTTGTCTCTTTTATTTATAGGCGCAGTAGAGAGATGACAGGAAAGGATGGGCAAAACAGGAGATCGAAAAATGTCATGAGCCGGATTAGAATGTGCATCACCCGCATGAGCGCCAGAGTTAAATGATCATACACCAACAGCTACGTCTAATAAGATGTAGTTGGGGGCCATTTAGTTTGGAATTCAGGATAGTTTTACAAATGACCCATTACTAGGACAACAATGAATTGGAGAATGTTAGGGATTTGTTCCCATTTAATCAACTTGCCTTTAGAATAACTCACAAGGAAATCCAGAAATTGAGCCGAATAAATTATGCGCTTTCATGTCACTTACTAGATTTGACCTAGTTTATATTTCTACACAGCGGTGTGAAATGGTCATAAGTTCAGACTGATTCAGTGTGACTCACCTCTTATTGTAGTCCGAAGTGATCAGATATGCTGAACACGCTGTCATTGTATACTGAAATGGTGACAATAGCTCATTTTGTTGTCAAAAGTTGTTTACATTTGCATGTGACGGCTTTTTGACCTTTCACCTCATTATAATCCTGTTCTGAGCAGCTGCAAGGATGTTTGTGCAGTATAGAGATTCATTGAAAAGTATGGAGTGCATATAAACAAATTGTCACTATTTTTAAAATGCAGAGCAGATTCAGTTTTGCCCTGCGCCCTCTTGTGTTGACACGTAGCGATGCACACGAGACAACCCTCTTCTCTCGTTGTAATGGTACGACCCACATCGCAGTAATTTTCCACCCTGTTTTCTCTGTGCCTGCAGCAGTGGGGGAGGGGGCCGTTTTTTTTGCTTTTCAGCACATGGCAGTTTTTCTTTCTTGCTGCTGAGGTTTTTGTTCTTTATTCTTCATTTTCCTCTGATTACTATAGGTTTTTTAGTTGAATGTCATATTTTGGAAGACTTCAGTCGCAGGTTTTATGATACCGCTGGTGGATCAGTGAGCTTATAGGAGGTGATGAATCATCTCACAGTCTCTTTATGAGTCAAAAAGTGAGCTGTTGTTTCACATGACGCTGTACTGTTGGTTGTAACGCTACAATTTTGTGTAGCTACTGTTTTTTTTTTTTTTTTTTAAATACTGGATACAGCCAACACCTTACAAAGAATGTGCTCCGCCTCTGCACATGAGATCCCTTCCCCCTCCCGTTCTCTCTGTCTCTCTCTGTTCCTCTTTTCTGTGTTGTGTGTGCTTTGAGCTAGTTGGGAACTAGGCATGCTCCTGTTTTCGCGCTCGCTACTAATCAAGGCCTACTTCTGAAGACTACACCTCAAGGTTGTTTTCGAGCGGTTTCGGTTCTTGAAGACAATTTTTTTTTTTTTATATATATATTCTCCTTCATATTTAGTAGTGTTTGCTCAAGATTAATGGTCTTTTTGGCGAATTTGTAAAAATAATGAACACTTTTTCAAACCGATTTTTCAGGTTTTCGCAATTTCGTGGGCGTTGATATACTTGCGAAAATCTTTTGTTGTGTTTTGGTTATTAGTGATAATTTATTTTTTTAATTCTGACATTTTTGGGAGACTATTTTACTTTCGACAAGAACATTTTATTAATGCTTTGGGTTTTCGCAATAGGAAGTGGTGATTGCGCAAATCTGTAAAATCTCTGCGATCTTCATTTTTGTTTTGCTAGGAACGCTTGTGATTTTTATTTATTTTAGATTGAAAGGTTGCTTATTTTAATCACTTTTGTTCGCTTATCAGAATTATGTCGGCTATCAGACAGGGATCGACCTTGTAACCAGTTAAGACGCAGTACCATGTTCTGTTATTTTGCGAACAATTCTTTATTAGAAATTCGCAAAGAGGTTATGTTTGTGAAACCAGTTTTTGTTGAAAGTTAGTACAGACTCTATGGATTCAGGTCTGAGCTTCAGGAGGGAGGAGTACTGTGGACCTGAGCCTGGCTATACACCGCAGCTCTGACGACCATTTTGCAATGAGCGGCAACCTCAGCGTCTATGTTTACAGACTGGGTGGGGGAGGGCCACAGTGAGCCTGTGCGCGGTGATCAGCATAAGAAGAACAAGCTTTCCAGAAGCTGGCAGCCATTTTTATGAAATGAATGTCCTTTTCATGGACATAAAACTGAGGAGATGGAGGAATCTAGAGATGCATTTCATTACTGTTTAGTTTTTGTCTCACATTTGTCTGTTCTTTGAGGACCTGTTGGAATATGAATACTTGGCGCCTCCTTTTGTGTCTTGTACAATGTAGTCACCTGTCTTGCGCCTGACTGGGCAGTTTGTGTTGTTGTTTAGAGTGGCAAATTATTTAAAAGCTATAAAATCTTCAATTGAATTGCATTAAGGTCTTTTTTTGTGGTTGTCATGGTTACACAACCTCAAAGTAATAGCTGTTGACAGGAAGTTGAAGGTGTTGCAAACGGTCCAGGAGGACGTGATTTTGATATATGTATGAGCCACGTCATTCACACCTGCCAGCATGATTGTTAATGTAGCAGTGCAGCAGAAATGCGGCGCTCTGTGGATTTATGCTTGCAGCTTCATTTTTTTTATTTTTTATTTTTTTTATCGCATGTGTAGTAAAACTAAGAAAATGAGATGAGAATACCTGAAGTAAAGTTTGTGCAGGATTAGAATGAAATCAAGACTCCAGGAAGGTGCTTTGATGCTAATAGCAAGTTAATTTCTTTTTTTTTGTGTGTGTGTCAGATGAGTTCATAATTAAGAGCTACACCACACATACTGTAATTTATTTTTAAATACCTGTTCTGCAAAAAATATTGCAAATAGCTTTTAATATTTCCTTGACTTAAGCATAATGTACAACATTGTATGCACAGATTCGCTTCGGAAATAAGTAATATTACCTACTTAAATTTACAGGATGGCATCAGATCAGCTGTTTGCTCAGATTTTTTGTTTCTCTCTAGACAATATAAAATGTCTTTATTGCAAGTGAGTTTATTATGTGATCTTTGTCATAACATCTGGCTGCAGATTCAGCATGCATTGTAAGCCATACAGATAGGAACTAAGGAATCATGTCGACTGCATTACTAAAAAAAAAATCAAGATCATACCAGTGCTCATGTATCACGATAAAACTACAGGGTTATGATTACATAACAATTTGAGTACAACTTATTAATTAAAACATGAGAGAGCTGTACTAAAAAGGAACAGTTTGTATCAGGTTTTGAGTTGAACTAAGAGTTAAATGCATCTAATTCATGTAGCATAAATGAGTGCAAATGAATTTCTAACTAATTTTTAAACCTAGTATTTCAATTTGTATTGTTTTCTTTTAGGATCCTCTAGCGAC
Source organism: Enteromius trimaculatus (assembly GCA_032361065.1). NCBI lineage: Eukaryota > Metazoa > Chordata > Actinopteri > Cypriniformes > Cyprinidae > Enteromius > Enteromius trimaculatus. The sequence goes on along the minus strand of JAUMHP010000001.1, from coordinate 2,224,050 downwards.
TGGCTGCCAAATCCATGAACAGGAAAATACAAGACCTCACAGAAGCCTGGTAAGACTAAACGAATGTCTTATTGTGATTAACACTGAGACAGAAGTACTAGTTTAGTTTAAGTACGATAGTACTTAGTAAGATAGTAGCCTTGAAAATCTGCATTATATAATGAACTCCTCTTGTCGCTAGCAGATTCTGTAGAGTGCAGCTTTTATTGGCTAAGAATTGCACCAATCAGCTTGAGGGGGAGGATGCAAAGTCTGCTCTCCCTCTCTGTTTTCTAAAAATCACATGCACTGCTGACTGTTACGGCCCTACCAACTAGTTATGTCAATTGAACTGAGGGAGGTTATTGGTTTTCGTTAGGTTAAACTACTTTCACAACCAATGCAAGGTGGTTTGTGGACTTGTTAATCAGAGAGGTGCTTCAGCTCGGACTTCTAATGTGGGTATCTAAACAGATCAGTTTAGTACATTTACTTTGGCAACTTTTTTAGATACTAGTTAAGCCAAAGTCTTAGTCAAGGGGTTTAGTTATGGTTTTGTTCCAGTTACAGAATGGTTCAGTGATTTGAGGCCAAGAGAAAATTCTAGAACAGCAGGAAGTGGCGTTTTAGATGAGTGACAGTGACACCTTGTGGTCACACTTCAGGAAAGGCACTTGTACTTGGTCAGATTAATCAGATGTGTTGAGTACTGGGTGGAGTTTAGCCTGTTAAGGATAGAAAAGATTTGTTTGACCATATCCTCCCGCTGTTTTTCCGCAGGTGAAAATGGAAGTAGCTGTACCAGAGGAACCTCAGAAGAAAATCTTTCGTGCACGGAAAACGATGAAGATGAGCGATCGGCAGCAACTGGAAGCTCTGCACAACACCTTGGCAGCCGCCACCTCCGGCTCCACCTCTTCCTCATCTTCCTCCTCCTCGCCACCTCAGACACCACTGGTCAATGGCACCCACAGTGAAAAGGAGAAAGAGAAAGTCAAGGAGAAAGACTCGAATAATAAAGAGGCCGCCTTGAAGTCACCTGCTCCTGATTCAGCTCGCTGTTCCACTTCTCCGTCTTTCACCCTCTCTCGATCTCCCTCTCCACCCAACACACAAACTACCTCAGCTTCTATGGATATTGACGACCCCCTTGTGGCGGCAGAAGAGAAAAAGGAGACCAGCAATAAAAGTTCCTCCTCTTCCCTTTCTGCTTCCCCCTCTGGGTTGCACTGTGATCCAGAGGTTAAGGAAGGATTTCTGTGCTTGAGCGAAGAGGATGAAATCCAAGCAGACAAAGATGAAAAGAAAGACGGTAGTGGGGAGAAGATGAATATAGATGATGATGATGAGAAAGAGGACCAAAAGGATGAAAAAGGCACTTCTGAGAATGCAGTAGGTGAGAATGTCTAGAAACGCAACCTGCCTGCAAACGACTAAGTTCAGTGAAATCAAATATTACATTTTTACCAACAACTTATTAGCGGTGATTGTAAAAATGCGGTGCTGTAAATGCGTAAAAATTCAGAGATGTAAAATATGAGCTTTTCCCGTTCGTATTCTTGTAATAGACTTTCAAGCAACAGCTCAATTAGTCAGTTGGAGAGAATTATTAATTGTATTGCAGTCATTTTGAGAAACATTCCATCTTTGCGCAATGAAAGTGTTTAGCGTTTTACTGTAGAAGAACAATATGGATGACGAAATGAAAGGCTTCCTCTCCAGCTTTAAAATGGTTTTAACGTTTTGAGACCCTCAAACTGCTGTTGCTTTGGTATTTGTTATGGCTCAATAGTATTGACGTGAAGTTTAGCCTTTGAGCTAGCATTACTTAACGCTAGTAGCGCTGCCTTAAAATCTAAACCCTTCCTCTATTTCTACCCAACAGCAGACAACGGTGCCTCTGCTGGTACAAAGCGATCATTGTCCGAGGAGAAAGATGAAGATGACAAAGAAATTAACAACGAGAGAGATGGAAAACGAGCCAGGCTGGACGGTGAGGAGCTGGAGGCTCAGCTAGAGCTGAAAATCACCGCCAATGCTGGGAGCCGGCATAAACTGGAGAAGGTTTGTTATACTACTTATTTATTTTTTTGACTAAATCTTCGTATCAGTATGCATCATTTAGTCACTTTCCCTGTACAACGGCACATTCTCATATAACTAAATGGGATACAAAGATATGTGATGACCGTAAATTAATCTTAGAGAAAATTAACATTCTGTCATCAACTCATCCTCATGTCATTCCAAACCCGTATGGCTTGTTTTGTTCTTTGGAACTTGAGTGTGTTTTGTTCATTTTTGAAACCCAAATGAAGAGACATGATTGCTTTTAGCCCATGGGATACGGTAAACAGAAGCGCAACTGTACTTGTTTCACATAAGAGCAAAACGCATTGGTTCTCACTCGTCAGGATTTTCCAAGGCTATCATACTTAATACATAATTTATTCTCTTTCTCTCTTCTTATTAGATGGTCCAGCAGTTAGTCGAGGAACGGTTACGGGTGCTGCAGTTGACTGTGTTTGACCGAAGCATAAAAGAGCTGAAAGAGAGAGTGGAGAAGATTGACAACGCAACCAAACAGCAGAATACAATGCAGCATATTAACACACTACAGGTGAGTTTTGACGTTTTCAGATACAAGGATTATTACTATTATACACTAACAATATCAAGTTTGGACTGTTAACATTAACAAAACTTTGTTTTTTCATTTTAGGCTAAGATTTCCCGGCTGGCCAAAAAGTTTGGTGCTGCTAATCAGGCCTCTGAGAACTCAAAGAGAACTCAAGAGGTAAGACCGTAAATGACTAGAAAAACAGTTCAGTTTTTATGTGATTTGGTCAAAGATGTTAATGGAATACCCATCCATTTATTTGTGCGTGAGTACAATACCTGTTTTAAGTGATAGATTGCAAGCAAAATGTGGTTTTTGAATGGTTCATTAAAATGATGACTCTGTTTCCTGTTAATCAGGCTCATGCTGCCGCTGCTCAGGCTAACAATGCAACCAGCATGACTACACCGCAACGGTAAGCATATCTGACACACGACCTCCATCCTCACAAGATTATGCTCCTACTCTGTTACAAGACATTACAATCATTTATTGTCCTCAAAATTATAAAAAAAATGATAAAACGACACGTTCAGTTGTCAAAGATGCACCTCAAGTGTAGGTTTACAGACAAAAATAATAGAATACATAACTGAACACAATTTCCCTATCATTTCTGTTCTTTTACAGTACTGTTAAAACCACAATGGATCCCAAACTGTCCAGTCCAGCCACTGGATCGAATTCAACTGGTGAGCTTTTTATTAATTTAATTCTAGTTCTCTTTAATTTTTAAAAGTAGCATTTTATGAATTATTATTTTTTTTTTCTTACTTCAACCCTCAGCAATCCCAGCCCAGCCCAAACCTCTGTCCACACCGACTACGCCAACTTCCTCTGCGCTAGCTTCTCATGCACCCATTCTACAGATCATTTCCACAACAACAAACTCCACTCCCTCATCCACCTCTTTGCCTGGCCAGTCTCAGACAGGCACCCTGCTACTAAAGACCGGACCCGGTACAGGGGTCATGACTAACACCCCAGCAACTTCAGGGGGTCAGTCGGTGGCTATTCAGCCTCTTTTGATTCAGCTGCCTTTAGCGATGGCGAATGGGCAAAGCGGGGCATTGGTCAATGCCAGTGGTGTTAATTTAATACCGGTGTCGTCATTATCTACGGTTAGTAGCAACAACAAGGCAAAGACGACTACACCTGCTACTACCTTCATCCTTCAGAAGACAGCAGGCAGTGTTGTTTCATCTTGCTCGACCTCGTCAGCTCCGGCGGTGTCCTTGGCGAGAGCTGTGTATCCGGGTGGCACAGGAACTGTTAGTTCACCCAGCACAGGGATATCGGTGACTACAGCCCGAACACCTACACAGTGTGCAGCTGTTGTGGGAGTGTCTACAGCAGTGTCTTCTCCAGGAACCACGGGACCCGCAGCAACCGGATCAGCAGCAGCTGCAGCTGGTCCACCATCAGCTTCTGCGCTGGCCTCAAAGACAGGTATGATGTGCCTACTTTATTATTTCGGCAAAATTAAAAGTTTTTTTTTTTTTTTTTTTTTTTTGATCAACAGTTTTTCCTGTTGATCGTTCACCCAAGAATTCTGCCTTTAATTACTGAACCTCATGTCGTTCCAAACCCATAAGACCTTTTGTTCATCTTCGCAACACGCATTATTTATATTTATTTATTTTTTTTCTAAAATTTGAACATTTTCCGACACTGCTTGGACAACAAAACTTTTTATGAAAAGATAAGGACATTAATAAAATAGTCCATGTGACATCAGCTAAGCTAAGTTAAGCTGTTTTTTTTCGCCCCATTACACTTGAAAAGTATTCTTGTAACTTCTTGTAGAATCATAACATTATGGTTGAGCCACTGATGTCACATTGACCGTTTTGATGTCTCTACTACCTTTCTGGGTCTTGAACTTGCTGTCTGGAGGATCAGAAAGCTCTCGGATTTCATTAAAATGATCTAAACTTGTTTTTCTGAAGTTGAACAAAGGTGTTACAGGTTTGGAATGATAGGCGAGTAATGACAGAATTGTAACTTCTGCTTGAATTATCCCTTTAAATGGAGCAGTGCATAGTCATTATTGTAGTTTTTAAGAGTTTGGAGCATTTTAATATTGTAACTATAAATTTTGTCTCAGTTATGTATGTAAATTTTTTTTTTTTCTTGTAAGTTTATTCTCAAATTGCTTTTATTATTGCGTAATGTATTAATGTAATCTCATTAATCTCTCATTTTAAACAGATAATCAGGCCTCAACACCGAAAACGCCCTCTCAGGTAAGCAATATCTCATTGTAAACAGTGTTTAAAATGTAACTGCAAAATTAAAAAAAAAAACTTTGCACTAAATTTTTCTCGTCTTTCTTCAGACCGGGCGGCCCAAAGGTTCTGTAATAGATCTGACTGAAGATGATGATGATGTTCAAGGTAAAAAACATGGCTGCTCTTTATTGTTTTTTGACTTAAGATGCCAGTCACATTAATGAAAAATCCTGGATAAAAAAGTGTTCAAATGTCTGTTAATACTGTAGTGATGTACGAAGATAAACGCTCACACAAGTCAGTTTAGAAGGGAATGTTTTCACCTTCACCTTCTCTAAATAATGAGCATCAAGTTCAGTTGTATTCGAATGAAGTCTGCTAAATTCTCATTCTTCGTTACCCCTTTTAATTTACCACCTAGTCATTGTCCATAATGCTTTTTTCTTTGTTATCCAGTGACTGGAGTTCAGAAGGCCACTGTTACCCCCATCACTACCCAGCGTGCATCTGGGCCACCTCCTTTAGTCAGCTCTACCACTAATGCTGGTAAGTGATATGTAGACATTTTTCCACCCCCACTTTCCTTTTATTCTACTTTTCGCCTGTAGTTTTGAAGAGTTGTATGCTGACATGCTTAATTCATTTATTTTTTTTCTTGAATCAGGAGCTCGATCAGTGCAGCGTTCCTCTGTGGTGAGTGTGCTGCCTTAAAATATTTTAACGAAGATGCACTTTCAACATTTGATTTATTTTGAACACAGTGCTTCCTGTAATCTTTGTTCACTCATTGTTTTCTCAGGATTCTCCATCCCAATCCCGTCCAAGCTCTTCTTCCTCCACCACTCTTCCTCCATTACCACTGGCACCATCGCCACAGGCACGTCTCCCCCCCGAGGCCGCCCACACATCCCCTCCGCAGCAGCCCCAGCTCAAACTGGCCCGCGTCCAGAGCCAAAACGGGATCGTCCTGTCCTGGTGTGTTGCAGAAACTGACCGCAACTGCGCCGCTGTAGATACCTATCACCTGTACGCCTATCACCAGGACCACCAGGGGGCAGCATCGGGTGCTTCAGCTCAGTCCCTATGGAAGAAGATCGGGGAGGTGAAGGCTCTGCCGCTGCCCATGGCGTGCACCTTGACCCAGTTTGTGTCCGGGTCAACATATTATTTTGCTGTCAGGGCCAAAGATGTGTACGGCCGCTTTGGTCCTTTCTGTGAACCGCAGTGCACTGACGTCATTAACCCAGCGTCTTCTCCATCATCCTAAGATAATTCCAGATGAGGGTGGGTGGTACAAAAAGATGTGGCTGATGGAAGTGTGACGGGAGATTTGTAATCGTTACAAAATTGTTAACTATGCGCAGACCACTGGTTTAGTCTTGCCCTTTGTGTTAGGAATCGTAGGGAATTCAAATAGGTTGTCTAATGCAAATGGAAATACAAATAATCATCAGTGCATACAGACACACATACACTATTTGTTTCAACTTTATTTTACAATAAGGAGGGAACTATCCGACTTAAATTGTGCTTGAAATTGTATTTTCCTTGTGCATAATGTTCAGAGTTAAGTATTGTTTTTGAATTTCTTTCTCTTTCTTCCTCTTTTTTTTTTTTTTTTTTTTTTTATTATTATTTTTTTTAATAAAATGATATTCAATACATTGCACAGATGTTCCATTTATAGGTCCCGGTCAGTAGTAAAAGGACAGGAAAGCTGGGGTGTTAAAGGTTTTGTATTGTTTTTTGTCTGGTACCCAGACACTGCAAAATGACACTCAGTAAAAGTATTGATATATTTAAAAATGTTTCTTTTTATTTGTTGAAACTACAGTGTGAATTATTAAATGACGTGTAATGTTCATGTATGCATCACAGCCTTATCACATTTTAATAATTTTGTGTTTTTTAATTTTAATTATCTGCACATTTCACAGATTTTGAATTATCGGTTGTTTTACAATTTCAAGCTAGCAATGAAAGGGTAAGTCGCAAGAAAAACTATCTGCCACATGTCTAACGAATCCTTAAGTTCCAAGAACATTAAAAATGCTGTTGGCACCACAATGCAACAGTCCCAAGGCCTTTATTAGCGACACTCCCAAGATGTGATGTGCAAGGCAACACACTGGGAAAAAATGAGTCTTGTTTGACACTTCAAAACAAACGGCCACTGGTAAGACATCTATTATAAAAGAGAAATATTAGTGTAGGATAGGTCTATAATATTTAACACAAAAAGAAAGAATAGAAACGAACATGTTAACTTTGTTTAGAATTTATATGAGTGCAGTAAATAGCTTCTTTAGATTGGTTTTCCCTTTTAATCTAGTGTAATAGCTATGGAATTTCCTCTCACTTTCACTTGGATGTTGATCGTCTGTTCCTGTCTGAGTGAGTGACTGGATGAAAGATTCAGTGTGGACCAGACTTCATGCCATTAGTCAAAAGTCTGGATATTCTAAACACTTTTCTAATACCTTAGAAATATTAAATAGGTTGCAGAATATGTTTGTTCACACCTTCATAACTTTACAACTTGCTTTAATGTGCTGTTGTCTGGGTGTCCATCTGTTTCCGTGAACACGTTTATCCACAGTTTATTCAGTTCAATATTAATAATACAAAAAATCAGCAATGCTTACTTAAAAACACGTGTGTCAATATTAAGCATTTATTTGCCTACCAGAACAGCACTATTCTTTGTAAAGCTCTCAATTAAAACAATATTTGTTGCACAATAGAATTAAAATGAATGGAAATGAAAGTAAACAAAAAATGTAAGCTCCAGACAGCGAGAATAGAACAGAAGTGTGCGCCGAGTAGATTTTACCTACATGTTTTTCCAAGACTGGCCACAAGGGGGCAGTCAAAGACGACCAATTTCAAGTACAAAATGCGGCGCAGACTTCACATTCATTCAGTCATATACAGCAAAAAATCTAATTCTAAATTCTAAATTATATCTACATTTTATCAAAACTACATTGTTCACTGAATAGGTTTTAGAGTCCACGTAAAGAGGAGCTTCGATTTAACTTAGAGCCCTACTAATCAAAACTTTAGATTTGATTCGTTCTAAACAACACTTTATTTTCGTTCTAAATTCAAGTTAAAGCAGCGTCTGATAATGCGACGTGTCGACGTTAGATTCTAGTCTGAATTATGAACGGTAGGAACCGCGAAGAATAGAAGTACGTCATTAGATTCTGAGCGCATTATTTATGAGAAGGAACGCCCTCCGAATAACTTCATGCAGTCGCTGCAACAACTTAGAACAGGTGTGACGACGGAATTGACGTGGCGAGATTTTTGGCGGTAAGTTGAAAATCGTTTTGTACCACTATCATACACGAACCGAGTAAGTTTATAATGTGTATTAGTTTTTTTTTTGTTATTTTTTGGACATATGTCACCTGGCAGCTACCTCAAGCAATCGCTTTCGATAAGAGCCTCTTTAAATTAGCCTTGTTTTTGCACATTAGCTGTAATAGCAAGCATTTAGTAACTTTGACTACTTTCAGTGAAAACCTTGCATTTGTGGTCACAGACGTTTGCACCATACTGTACTTTTAAAATCTACATGAAATCATAAAATCTGTTAAGTCACACAGTGACAAGACAATTTAGTACTTTATATATGGCATTAGTTTAGTTGTTCAAAAGCAAGTTATAGCTACACCAAGGTCTCATTTTGAGATATTTGTCTCATTGTTCAAAAATCTAACCATTCAAAATATCCAGAGAGCAACAGAGAAATAATAATGATACAGCCTTATATACAAGTCAAAAGTTAAGTGAAACAGTTGAGCTGTCAAACTATAGCACAGCGTAATTTTACATGCAAAAATGTTCATTGTGAAATAGCATATAACCAGATCAGTTTAAATATGAACAAATTCTGCATGATGAACCCTTACACCCTCACATGAAACTCCAGATTAAGCAGATTCCTATAAAAATAATTGGATTTTGTTTTCAGAATTTTGCGACAAATTTATTTACGGAAGCAGATATTACATACATGATTTATCACCATAAAGGTTAATGTCAAAATAGTTTTAACATAATGCTCAATGCTAAAGCTGATTTCTTTTGAAATTATTGCTTATATAGCAAATCTCCCCATCTTGTGTTGTGCATATAACATTCAAACTGGTCACAGCAGAGGAGTTATAAAAATGACTAACACAGCACATTATTTACAATCTTCTGTATGGCTGGCGATCTTGTTCTCTTACATTACCCTTCCTCTCATGGGAATTACACAAGTCCCATTGGTAAGCAACAGCCATCTATTTCCCATCACTCACCGTCAAATAACACATTAATTTAATGCTCATATCTCTCTTTTCTCCATCTGTTTGGCAACAAGACAACTATATGTGCCAAAATCGCTGTCAAACTCATACAGAATACAGCTGCTAACTCATCAAAACAGTAACGCGTCGAAAATATCACTTCTGTACCTCACTGCTTTTGTTTTGTCGACATCTCTATGGTTTGGAACAAATTCCTATAAAGGCTTCCATATATTTTGTGTCATCATTTTTGCCTGTTTGTCTGAATACATTTTATAATTTAAAGATATTGAATACATAAACTATTTTTTCATCTTTCTATTAATTTGCGATGCAATTTACAATTTAGCATTAGTTGAGAAGATGCAGTGAGTTAATTTACTTAAGTCTGTGTGCTTCTGTTGAAATATAAGGGTAAATAGTGAAACTGGTTTGACTTAATTTATTACTCTTATTGCTGCTGCAAACAGTGAGGATGAAATTACCCATGACAGAAAAATTGTCCTTGCCGTCCCCAATGTAAATGACTCCAATGATGCTACCAGCATTGATTCAGTTATATTCACATTAAATGTAGGCTATGAATTCCAAACAGGGTTAATGTAGCTTTTATAGTGCTTTAAGGTGAGTATCTAGGATTGGTGGTTTGTATTTAGGATAATTTAGGCCTCTCATCAATTGAAATGAAACAATCCTAAAATCTTTATGCACCATTTCCGTGGTACTTCTGTATCTCCTTTTTTTGTGTATTTCCAAATGATCAACAGACAGCAACAGGCAGACAGACTGTGTGAGTTTTAAAAAAAGGAGTGGAAGACAGGTGCCAAGAAATGGAGGATCAAAAGCACAAGTGATCAGTAGCTCAAGCCAAGAATCCAGAGAAAGAGAGAGTGAGCCCTTGAGAGAGCAGACATCTGAGAACCAGACATTCACATCTACACAGAAATCTCCGACTCATGACAGATGGAGTGCTAGTGCACAGGTACAGAATCAGTATCTGAGCAGGACTGGGCAAGATTCAGAATTGGCTGCATTTCAGTTAAAGAGTTGGAATTTTAATTGAATTGCATGGGATGATAAAGAGGAATAAGCAGTTATCAGAAATGCATAAACCAAAGAGATTTAAACAAACAGTAATTAATCGCATAATTTAGATCCCAAAATATATATTTAGTAAAATTATTTAGTATAATAATTACTATTAGTTGCAGATGATGAGATGAGAAAAATGTGTCATGGTTTTCATAGACAATAGTTTTCAACATTGATTATACTAATAAGAAATATTTATTGAGCAGCATATTATCATGATTTCTTATGACACTGAAAACTGAATTAATGACTGCTGAAAATTAATCTTAAAGTTGCAGGAATAAGTACAATTATTTTGAAATAGAAAACAGTTATTTCAAATTGTAATATTACTTTTTGGCTGTATTTCTTATTAAAAAAAAACTTAAAGTTTTAAAAAACTTTATTAAAAAAAAGACTTTAAAAAAAAACAAAAACAAATAGTTATATATATCTACCTATTGTCACGCTGGCACGCTGGGGTTGGGCGCGTGTGTGCACAAGAACAGAGGACACAAAGGATTCAAAATAACAAAAATATTTAATAACAAAAAAAACAGAACAAAAGAAAAGGCTGACGGGGCAGCAAAAGGAAAACACAAGGCGGGAACATACACACATTACAACATGACGTTAACAAGACCTAAATGTAACAAAAAGACATGGGTATTTAAGGACAAACAAATCAAAGACTAAAGTGCAGGCAGGAGTACAAAACAGGTGAGACGAATTAACAGATGAGGGTTAAACCAAAACAGACAGGACTAAACCAAAATACACAAAGACACGGGGGAGACAGGACAGACAGGGGCAGAATGTCACACCTATATGCACCTATCTATAAATATATTAACACATATTTTTTAAAGAAATTATATAACATCTGCATATATTTTTGAGTTAACTTTCATTATTTGTATAATCTAATCTTGTGTTTGGTAAAATTCCCCATACTGTGTATATAATAACAATTTTGTTTACTTAAACTGAAAAACTTTACTGTAGTAACGCTACACTGTGGTATTACCACAGAACTATACCTAAATATTAAAGGAACACTCCACTTTTTTTGGAAATAGGTTTATTTTCCAACTCCCCCAGAGTTAATAGGTTAAGTTTTACCATTTTGGAATCCATTCAGCCGATCTTCTGGTCTGGCAAAAGCACTTTAAGCATAGCTTAGCATAGATTATTGAATCCAATTAGACCAGTAGCATCGTGTTCAAAAATATCCAAAGATATCAATATTTTTTCTATTTAAAACTTGACTCTTCTGTCGTTATATATTGTGTACTAAGAACGGTGGAAAATGAAAACGTGCGATTTTCTTGGCCGATATGATTAGAAACTATACTCCTATTCCAGTGTAATAATCAAGGAAGTTTGCTGTTATAACATGGCTGCAGCAGGAGTGATATCACGCAGCACCTGTGGAAAATAATCCCCAGCTTTCAAGATATGCTTTCTGTGCAAGCAAGAGGGTCTGGATGTTTTCAGTACACAATATAACTACAGAAGAGTCGAGTTTTAAATAGGAAAAATATTGGAACTCTTTAGCCATATTTGAATGAGATGCTAATGGTCTAATTGGATTCAATGATCTATGCTAAGCTATGCTAAAAGTGCTATTGCTAGACTGGCTGAATAGATTCTAAAATGGTAAAACTCAACTTATTAAATGAGAAGAATGAGCGTATTTCCAAAAATAAGTGGAGTGTTCCTTTAAACTGCACAGAATTGTATGTATAGGTACAGCTATAATTGTCAAATTGAAATGACGACTTGCTGCCTCATTTATATTTAGTTTGACTGAACTGGAATTGAGAAGACATTCTCAGCCTTTTCTCACTCTTTCTGTTTCTTTGTTGTGCAGCTTTCCTGTAGAGGGCTCCCTCTCATTCTCCTTTCTCTGCCTCGCTCCTACTCCACAGCGCTCCGTCTGTAAGGGAGGGGAGAGCGAAAGAGAGAGAGAGAGAGCGAGCTCAGTCTCGATGTGTGGAATTCTTGGGCAGACATTGCAACCATTACACCTCTTCCTACTGTTCTGCCTCAGTCACTGTCTGTGGAAAAGGGCTATTACTTACTGCAAACGGAGGACTCCTTCTACAGAAGCCAAGAGAAAGAAAGAAAGAAAGAAAGAAAGAGTGAGAGAGAAGGAAAGAAGGAAAGAGAAGAACTAAAGCAACAACTGGATGACAGGAACAAACTGACTGCCTTTTCCTGTTCAAAAGAAAAGAAGAAAAACGGAAGGCACTGGAGTATTTGTTTTTTTCTTTCGTTTTGTTTTTTTCTTCTTTCTCATCGTGGTGCTGGGAGGCACATCATCTTTTCATTTATTCGCTCTCTCCATCATTTGCCTCCTGATCTTTTTCTCCATCTATATGGTGTATAATTTTGTCTATTTATGACGAGACAGGAGAGAAGAGAAAGAAGGGGCAAGTTTGTTTGTTTTGGTTTTTTACTCTACCACTCATTTTTTACTATTTATGACCCCCTTCATTCCTTCACCTGTCCCTCCTTGCCATCTCCCTCCTCTGATCATCCCCTCTTCCTTCCATCCATCCATCCCTCCCTCCATCCCAAAAGTGTAATGCTCCTTGAATGAAAGTTGGGTTAGACTTGTGGAAGAGACTCAAAAACCATCTCCACATCTCCTTATCAGTTTTTTAATTCTTTTCCTTTCTCTCTTTTTTTTTAAACAGTTCTTTTAGTCCTCCACCATCTACCCTCACGTATCACTCTTTTTTTCCCTGGATGCTTTAATATTCTTCTAGGTAGGTTTAACGGCTCATTTTAGTGTCTGTCCGTTCTGTTTGTCTGTGTGTGTGTACTTGTGTGTTCCTTTTTTACATGCACATAAAACACACATCGACACACACATACACACACAAACATGCATTAAACTAATGGACAGCCAGGTGTCAAGAATTACATGTCATTTCTCCATGCCCATTTTTACCCTTCTCCAACCCTGTCCCTTTTTACACATGAAAAGCAAGACATTTGTTTCCTGTCATTCTTTCTTTTTGTAACACACACACTTAAAACACACTTACACACATCTGGTCTTGGGCTGGCCGGTCTGAAATATCCTCCATTCATCCTCCAGTGTCCAGTGCAAGCATCAGTGTCTTTTATTTTGGTTGAGAAATCGTTGCAGACACATTTCATATGAGCTTCTGCTTTGACTGAGATGGGTGAGGTTGGCGTGACTGCCTGATTTGCGATTCTTGGACACACTTGTGATTTGTGTTGTTGGCAGCTTCCTCTGAGCTGGTGAAACACGAAATCTGAATAATAGATGGGTATTTGCTCCACATATTGATTAGTCGTTGTTTTTGTTCTTGTCTCACCTGCTTGCGAGCTCGAGTCCATTTGAGCTGTTATGTTCACTCCTTTGTTTTATTGAGTGTTTAATTTTCTGCTGGAGCTCACCAGCTTTTTCTCTCATTTTAGCCATCCATTTATCACCTTTCAGGCCGTCACCTCCTATTCTTATCAAAACCTCTCGATTTTCTTGGTACTCTTTGAGGGTCCCTGTTTTTAGCTGTCGTGCATGACCACCGTATGACCGTGAGCCTCATTAGAGAATGAAAACTTTTCACTCCCCACTGTAAGTTATTTATATCCCCTAATTTATCCTTCTGCACGTCTGCATTTTGTACATGATATTAATTCACAACTGCCTTCTTTTATTTGAGATTCTCTATTAGTATTTTCATTTTATATGGCATATTTTTCTCTAAAAATAAAAAAAGAGGCAAGAGTTTTATTTTTCCTTTATTTAGGTTGGTTTCAAGTGAATCTGAGTAAGGGAGGGTGATCCAAGAAGTGACGATGTGTCGCAACTTAAGATGGAAGGAAATCTGAACATCTACTTTTTCCATTCATACTGATATTTTATTTACTAATCATCATATTTAGTGCATTTCTTCTTGGTGACTGGTTTGAAATGTCAATTAACATTTAGTTTTAGTTGATTTTTTTAAAAGAAAATAGGATTTTCTGTAGGCATCCTGAATTCATCATTCTCATCTCAGTTTTTCTTATATATGGACTATGAGCATCTCACTTGCCTGATATTGGGCGAAATGGACATATCAAAGGAAGTCGACCATCTTGTCTTATGTTTTTGAATGCTTGCACTCGCCCTCTGTCTTGTGTATCACATTTTTTTGTAAACATTATCCAAATATTAATGATGAAATGCCACAGGACAGTTAGACTGGTAAGTAACACGATAAAATACCACACATAAATGTATTTGTATGCATTTGTAAGTGTGTTACTGTGTGTTTGTGAAACATGCCTGTCCCTTCTATGGCTCTAAATAGACTTCATCTATTACATATCAGTTAAGGGCTTAGTGTTGAGCACTCTATATTAAATCTACTGAAAAAATAGATTTAAAAGTCAGAAAAATCATAGTTTTCCAAAGCCATCATCAAATGTGACTTTTTTTCAACATCATTTGCCAGAAAACGTGCTGAAGATACTGTTCTTTTTTTTTTCCAATAGTGTCATGAGAAGGACCCAGCAAGGGACGTTCATGGATACCTGAGCCAATGACGATATAAGGCCAGACGTCGCTGCTTCAGCTCTTTCACTACTGGGCATCCAGCAGCTCCAGAGTATGTGGACTTGCTCGCAATGAAAATGGACTTTTAGACTAATCAAGAAAAATCTTCTTCTTTTCACCTTTTTTTCAGTTTATATCACATTTTGTAGCCAATGTAGGCTTTGCCCTAGACTTTGTCCTGGTTCATTTTCAATTTTAAGTACATTTCTTAGATTTGATATAAGACTTTTAACTTTTCTTCACTGACTGAACATCGTTTTCATAGCTCATACATTCAAAGTCTTACTTGTCTTTTATTTTGTCTTGATTTGTGAGCCAGGCGTCTTTCTTACTTTTCTTGAGTGAAGTTTCTTAATAGTTTTGATTCAATAGACAATACCTGTGCTCAGTCATCCAGCCTGGATTTACAGTAGGGGCCAACACTTTGATCCACGGTCTCTACACCAGTCTTACTTTTTATTACCAATCTCAAACTACTTCAACGGTCAGTCACTCCTCCATCCAGGGCTATGAGAGGAAGAGACAAGACCCAGCTCACATCAACATGCAAGAGTTGAGGAGAGAGAATGGGAGTTGGGCTGGCAATGTTCAAGGTAAGGGAAGAACTATGTTTTCTATTTGTAGCACCTAATGAATAATGCACACTACCATTCAAAATTATGGTATCTGTAAGATTTTTTTAATGGATTTCACAAAAATATTAAGCAGCACAATTGTTTTCAGCAGTTAATAATAACCGGGGCAGTTGTGGCCTAATGGATAGGGAGTTGGACTTGTAAACCAAAGGTCATGGGTTCAAGTTCCAGGTCCGGCAGGGATTGTGGGTGGGGTTAGTGAATAACCTGCACTCTCTCCACCTTCAATGCATGACTGAGGTGAGACCCTTGAGCCTTGAGCAAGGCATTGTTCCCCCGACTGCTCCCTGGGTGCCACAGCAATGGCTGCCCACTGCTCCGGGTGTGTGTTCACGGTGTGTGTGTGTGGTTGATCACTTCTCACTGCTGCTGTGTGTGTGTGTGTGTGTGCAAATGGATGAGTTAAATGCAGAGCACAAATTCCTAGTATGGGAAACCATACCTGGCCACATGTCACGTCCTTTGCTTTCAATAAGAAATGTTTCTTGTGTTCCAAAAATTCAGATCAGCCACAAATTACACAGAGTAAGAAAACAAATCTTTAAATCTGTATGTCCATAAAATGAGTGGATCACGTCCTGGCAGAAAATTACCAGTACAATTTCCTTTTTTTGGAATTGTGTGTTTTTACAGTATTTTTTATCAAATAAATGCCGCTTTTATTTTTATTGAATGGCCATCAAAAAAGAAAATGCTTTATGCTCACAGTATGATGTTAATGGTCCTAAACGGACCTGGCCTGCTTGGTTTAACTTATCAGCTGGCATCCAGTTAACATCTTGGTTGCCTGCTATGTTGTGCAAAAGTGTTACACAAATTGGCAGTTCAATTAAATAATGAGTCATGAAAGAGATTTTTTTTTTTACATTTATCATAGTGACTACAATGCATTGTGGGATACAGCATGTGCACTATTGCATGCTGGCCATTTTGACAAATGTAGCAGGTTATACACAACATATACAGGAAATGTAAAACTAGTAATGATAAAACGAACATTGCCAACCATTCTTGATCTTTAATGTGCATTTTTAAGCATGCATGTTCACTCTCTCTCATCGCCATTTTATCTTCTGTCACTTACTCGAAGGCCTTTAACGACATGTCTGTTTTTCCTTCCAGGGCTGTAATTTTCTGTTGTTTCACTGTGTGTTTGTGATCCTCAGTGCGCCATTGTCTTATTTTCGTGCAGGCGTTCGCCCAAATTACTCTTGGTCGTGCTGCCTTCTATCCAGTTTGAGTAATGTGCCTGTGGTCTGGGTCAGACATTGTAGCTAAGTGGGTTAATGAAAGCGAGAGCAGGAGTGATAAATACTGAGGAAGAGAGAGGGTGTAAGAAAACGGGGTGAGAAACAGACGGAGAGGTCGAGCTGCCTTTCACTCTCCCGCTCTCATCTCTTGAAACGTTCCTGATCGCCGTTAGGCTCCTTTTTTGGGAAAACACGAAAGTAGTTAACGGATCTGAAAATGTCTGATGACGCTTCTCCCTCGTATCGCCCTCTTAAGCTGCGCCGCTTCTGATTAACGTGAGGTGACAGCGTTTTTTACCCACGTCACTGGGGTCGAAGCAGCTGTCAATCAAGCTTGACGTTGATTGACGGGGACCAGAGGGATGAGGACAGTGTGGAATGTCTTTCAGAGTGAAGCATCACTCAGAGATTCTGTTGGTGTGGTAACGGAGCCTCTGTTGGCATGGCAACGGAACATAGGGACACGAGGGCATTCTAGACTTTCAATGATATAACTGCTACACAGAGATGGTGCAAATCTGATTTCGTGTCAGCCGTTGTTTCATAAATAACGATACTTACGCTGTAGACACCTTGCTTGTGTATACAAATTGACTGACGATGTACCGCTCGACGTTGCACTGGTGTTTGTGTGCACTGAACGAGCAAACAACGGGCCTTAATCTATCATCCTGAAAACTGAGGAAATCTGACTTGTATAAATGTAAGTTTTCAAACAACAAAGATTATAGTCAATAAAAGCCTCTCAGGGATGCAGGGATGGATGATGAAACATGTGAGATGTGTAGGGCTTTTGTTGGTGCTTATTTACTTTATACTTTATACTGAAGACACAGTAAAAGCGAATCTAGAGGGTTAGAATGTCGCGGACTTTCCGGTAAAGGTCTGTTAATATATTATTGTTCATATCAATAATTATTATTAATAATAAAATGTAATATTACAACAAAACCTGGCTCTTGAAGTGGATATGGCATTGAATTAATAATGTAATGTAATTTGAATAAGAATAGTTGTAGTATTCATAAAGATAAGGATAATACTTAACATTTCTGAAATTCAATATATCCAGTTATGCAATGAAACATAACATCCAAATTTTGTACAACAATTTAAAATTATTTTCCAACAAAATGAAACATCATTTATTAATCTTAATTGCATATTTATGAAGAGTATAATTGAATTCAGTTCATGCATATTAATTAATTAATTAATTTATTTATTTATTTATTTGAACAGGATTCATATTTGACTTGTTTAGCTTCAAATTCATTACTTGTCATTGATTATTTAATATTAGTAACAGAAAATAGAAACATAGTAGAAAAATGTAGATAAAAAAAAAAGGATAAAATATAGTTTTTTTATTTAGGAATTATTAAATTGTGTCATGTACAAGCATTTTCCTAGTAAATAAATTCCTTAATCTAATATAAGAATTTTGTTAATTTATAGGAATCATAATGCAGTAATTTCCAATATGAGTCCAACAATACTTGGACGATAAGTAATATATAATATCACTTTATTAAGTAGGATTTTATTTGCTTTTGCTTCTTATTTGGTTTCAATTGAGCATTAATTATTAAATATCAACAATAGGTTACAGAAAGATAACAACTATAATAGGTATATGCAGAAAACAACCAATAAAACTGACTTGTGAAGAAAAACAACTCTTAATTCAGCTAAACTGAATGAAATTGAAAATGTTTTTTTTTTCTTCCTTTGGAAACAGTATCTTGTCAGATTGAACTGAAACCCGAAAGCAGGTTACAGTGTTCAAATCGTGTTCAGACTGTTGTGTAAAAGTGTTTGTGGCAGCAGGAGAGATGAATTGACATGACATGCAGGTCATTACCCTGGTCTTTTGTCATTGACTTTAACAGTATTGCAAACCAAAATAAGAGGATTTGGTTCCAGTGCGTGTAGTTGTATGTATATGTGTAACAGTGTTCTCCTGTCTAGTCATAAACAGGTCAAAAGCAATATCTAATGGCACAGGTCAGTTTGCAAACAGGCCCGGTTGTGCTGTGTGTGTTTTGAACGCCCCAACCCCCCATGGTTATGATTTACCAGTTTATCAATGTGCACCTGTTGTAATTCACACCTCCATCACCATAGGAGTGATTTGGGCTCTCATCCCTCGTTCGCCGCTAAGATGGTTGAGGCTTAGCCTTAATCACAGCACATGACTTCGTTACAGATAGAGTTACAGTGACTTAATGAGCTCTTGTCCAGTCATGCACAGTGCCGTAAGTCTCTGAGATGAGTGATGTGCATATTTAATGGTGTAATTTCATTATGTCTTTCATTATGTCACTTAATGACATTCTGCTTCTTCGGAATGGAGGATATGGATGAGAAAGTTGCCAGTAAGCGGATCTGTAGTGCAGACAACAGTCAAAATATCATTATACCCAACACTGCAGTTCAATACCATATTTTGCTTTGCTGTTATTTTTTGTGAAGTGTGAAATACTGGATATATCAGATTAGCTGTCACCTAAAAACGTTTGGTCTGCATTTTCTAGCTGTCTGCCTTTACTGCAGGGGTGCTCAATCCTATTTCCGGAGATTTACCATCCTCTAGAGTTTAATATAGAACACAAGGTAATAGGTTGTAATGGTTTTTATGCAAAAAGGTCAAGACTTGACTGGTTAGTTCAACCCTGTCGGTAGATGCTTTAATCTTGGGGCATTCAAAAGTGAATTTGTTTTTGCAAGACTCATAAAAATTGCATTTTAATATATTAGTACATTTTATTTGCCAGAGGAGAAATTTAAAATGTAAAAGTTTTATATGTGCAGTACTTTCGTTTTCCCTGTCTTCTGCCATTTACGTCACACCTCAGAATAGTCACAAGAGGAAAGATCTTGACAGATTGAGTAATGATTTGTGTTATATAAGTGTAATAAAAGTAATTTGATATATTTTTTTGTATATATA
>JAUMHP010000001.1:2172192-2196933 GCA_032361065.1 Enteromius trimaculatus | reverse complement strand
AAAACACAGGTTTCACCATGTTTGCGTTTGAGTACAGTACAGTGTTATTAGAAATATGAAACTTCCTTCTATATGTTTCCTAAAATAAAATATACTGTGTTTAGTTGGGAAAAAGAGTTGTTTTTTTACTCAGACATTTAAATATAACATTGTTAAGCAGTAATTACAATACCGTGAAACCGTGATATTTTTGTCCAAAGTTATCATACCGTCAGAATCTCATACCGGCCCATGCCTAGCTTTAGGGATATATGTCATACAGATGTAGATACTGAGGCAACCTTTTCTGGGATTTTAAGTGCTGTTTCCTTGCTTGTAGCTTCATGAAAATTTCCATGCTTGTAGTTTCATGAAAACAATCTCCTTAGGGCTAGAATGTAAGTCTGTTAAACTGCCGACTTCAGGATAACAAACCCCCAAAGGACGGTGCGTTTTTCTAGTTTATATAAAACAGTCCAACAAGCAGCTTTCATGTGAAAAAAAAATCTTTTCAGTGAACATAGCAAAGAGAGATATATCTGGTTTAACACTATCCAAGTGAAAATGCATGTTATAAAATCATTGGTGGTTGGTTAACACTAATTGCTTTACTTGCTTTGTACTGTAACACCATAGTAAAAAAGTCTTTTCAATTTATTTTTACAGGTATTGGGAAAGACGGCGTGTTACCTGGAGTAGTCTGGCAGAAGGGCATTGGGTTGTGAATGTAAGAGAGTCTTGATATCCTTGAATATGCGTTTGCCCCAGGCGTCCAGCACTCGAGTCACGCTGCGTATGTTAGCCACGTTCACATTCTCTGCTGCCGTGAGGGCAAAGACAATGAGGTTAGTCTCTAATAAGGCAGGCAACCACATGACAAGAGGCTTAATCAGGTTTCTTTCACCGGACTACAGGGCTTTAACTTTAAAGGCTGGAATTAGGAGATGTCCGTTTGTGTTTTAGCTGGGTTGACAGGTAAGGGTATAAGTTTGTTGGTGTACATGAGTCAATGTGATTTGTATTTTAATGTTAGCTCCATGAAACTGTACGTCTAAACGAATGTGTTGAAGTTGAACCAATCCGAACTGACAGCCTTTTTCTTTTACTTTGACCACCACATCAATGATTAAAGCTGTTTTTAGAGTAATAATCAGTAATATTAAGTGATTGCACTGAAACGTGAACTACATTCATCTGTATGATGACAGTTGCTTTATAGCTGAATCAAATGTATTTCATATTAATGAACTCTGATATTACTGAATGAATCAACACTGAATTGACTTAAGCTAGCCTTCTGTGGAGCTGCTTTGCTGATTTGCGTTCGTTTCATAATTTGGTTCACTACTGAATTGAATTGAGTCAATACTGAACAGAATTGATCTGAATAATTACCGTTTTTCTTTAAAGCTGCTTTATACAGTTGAACTGGCTTTATAATTAATGAACTTGGCGGCATTTGCACTGCTGCTGAACTACTACTGAATAAACCTTGAACTACACTGAGCTGAATAATGACAGGATTGTTTTTTTAGGGCTGCTTTAGAGCTGAAATTGTATTCATTTCATAACTTTACTAGATACTGTTTTTTGTTTATTACTGTGATTCCGCTTTGAGGTGATCTAGATAAAGCACTGTAGAAATAAATTTGACTTGACATGCAACGTTTTTAACAAGCTAAGTATAGGCCTGCATAGAATCAGTTTAAATTGCATCAGATTTACTCAAATATTAAAAGCCTGTTATTAGCATAATTGTGCATACCTTGCGTGTTTTAATGAAATATTAGGTATAATCGATATTACTTTCAGATAGCAAAAGGAATGCAGTCTCGCCTCAGTTTAACACATTTTACCAGTTTAAACATTTTACAATTTTAGAATATTACCTCCCTCTCTGTAGTTCCAGTTCCCATAATCCACTTCATTGCTCATCCCAAGACAAGGAGACAAAAACGCCATGACCATCACAGGCACCAGCATTTCTGCCTTCGAAAGGGTCATGGTGGAGAAGTGGCTGAGATTTAAAGGAGAGGTAGGAAAAAAGTTAAACAAGTACTAAGAACACTTGCAATGTAAGGCAAGAGATTGAAACCTTTACCCTGCCAATACATCTGGCACACGGGAGAGCACTTTGTTTTTTCCAGGACAAACAGCCAGATGTGTTTTAGGGGCCGATGATACTGTGGAAAATCTCAGTGCAGAGGCCTGCATTTTCATATGATCATATCCTCTATGTTTCAGTGTAAACAGTGTAATAATTTTTCTTATTGAAATAATTTATAATTAATTACGCTAAAATTATTTTGCATTTTTAACTCGTTTTGCTTACCGAACTTTATTATTACACTGACAACTATTTAAATTGTTACACCAAAGACCATTGATTAGTTTGTCTGTGCATCACGGTGTATAAACATAGTATTATAAAATTGCTGTAGGATAAGCACCTTCTTTCCAGGCCTTTTGAAAAAAAATGCCTTTTAATTTATTTTATGGGTTTCATGCCTTCTTTTGTTCCGTATCCATGGAAAGTGCCTCGTGCTCTTCACCTCCCGAGAACAATCACGCAAGTGTCGGGTATTTCCACTCCATTAAATGACTGAGATCAGATCACAAAATGACTCGAGTTCATTCAAGGAACACAGAGGGGAGATGGATGACGGGTTGATTGTCTTGTGACTGGCCTAACTGATAGCAAACTCAATTAGCTTATTTGAAAGAAAATCTCCTTTGTGCTGGAGCCACAAGGGCCAATGCCACAAAGAGCTCTCTGGGGTGAGATTACTACAAATGGGCAGAACTGCTAAAAACATGACCGTTAGACTAAAAAACGCCAGATTTCAGAGAAATGCTGCAGGAAAGCAAAGAGAAACTGGAGTGGCTCCACACTGAGAAGGAGTCCAGAGGGGACTGAGAGCTTTACATAATATTGAACTTGGAGATCATAGTAATTGACTTTGTAGAGTGAGTCACTAAAGAGGCATTTCTCAAAATGTCTCCATGTCGTGGCGCAGCACATATCTGGATGTGCTCAGCAACTCGAAAATCACAGGATTAATGTTTGATCAGGACACGTCTGTCAGTTTTTTTTACACATTTCACACATTTTTTTTGATATCACACAGGCTTTAAAATGCAGAGAGAAGGAACTGACATGCAATAGGAATATCAATCAAGCAATTACAAAAGGCATACGTCCACTAACACTTGCTGTAAAATTTATCTTTGATGCTTTATGAAATCTAAACGGATCCCAGTGTTAGATACAAGGCTTTATCCAGCAGAAAGAGGGGCGACAGCAGGACACAGATTAGTGAAATACATACAGAATACATTTGACTTTTAATAGTTTAAATTCTGCTAAAGTGAAAATCACTTACTTAAAGTCTTAGGACTTACTTTGTTTTTCCTGTCCTCTGCTGTGATATCGCCGTTCTGTCCACTTGTGTGTTGAAGTCTGTTGACAGTAAGTGTGCAAACACTTAAACTTCTGCATGAGAACTATGATGCTGTACATTCACTTCTCTCTCTCTCTCTCCTCTGTTTTATTCTTCCCCTCCCTTCTGTACTTTATTCAGTTTTTTTCTCTTTCTCTCCCTCTTTTTTTTCCTCTTGCATCTCCTTTTCTTTCATTCGTTCTTTCTCTGTCTCTTTCTCCCCCTCTCTCCATCTGTTGGGCTCCGTCTTCTCCCTCCCTCCCAAACTATCACTCTTTTCCAGATGTGCACCTTTTCTTTAGATTTATTTGATGTTTTTCTCCTTCTAATCATTTGCTCTTTTTCTCTTATAGTGACACACTCTTACATAGTAAATAGACGATGACCTTTCAGAGACATAGTGGCTTTCACAATACAATTATAATGCCCTACCTTTAAACCAATGCTTTACTAAAATCTCTTGGCATTTTGAAGCATTCTAAAATATTATGAGTGTTTCAAATAGTGATAAGCACTTTTAATGTCCTCATCAGTCAGTTTTTAACCTGTTTCACTGTTAAAGCTTGAGAACGTTTTCTCACAAGTATAGCCAAATCCGTACAAACACTCACACACAGAATCTAGCCGGTTAGAAGAGCAGCCAGTCTTATAAATCAGGTCTCACATGACTTCTGTTATTAAATCAAATGGCTCTTTAACATCTCTGAGCAACAACTGCATAAACCTGCATGTGCCTCTCAGTTGGAATGCTCTTTATTAAAAACACTGCATTCATAATTCAGTCTCCACGTCTCACAGTATTATTTCCATGGTTACAGTGGCTAAATTTTTGTGGGCCACTACAATAAATGTCTGAATTAATCTAATTAAACCTGGATAAAACAATGTCCAGACTTTCATGTGTTTGCCTTGATGATGAGCTGACCATATTTGTACAAGACAACATAGTTGATTCGTTTAAAAAATATATATTCTTAAAAAAAAAAAAAAATTCTCTCTGAAGTGTTCATACAAGATAATCTTTCAAAATATTGTACAATCACTTCAATAGAAAAAATAAACAAAAACAATTAACAAAAACTTAAACCTACCGTATGTTTAATCTATGTTATGATCATTTATATCCAGGAACCTGCTATACTTCTTTCGGTCTTCTTCCAAAGTTTTTCTTTTTTCACAAAAGCTTTGGTTGTTTTATAGTCCTTTACTATCATGCCTCTTTATGTGTTGATTTTGACTCTCATTATGACTGCAGAAACAAGAAGATGAAAGAGATTATGGGACGGAAATATTTTTATTGCCTGGTATCCAGATGTTATATTTGTTGTGCCTCTACGAGCTCTCTGTCTCTCTCACCCTGGTCTGTTTTTGTGGTATGTGAGGTCAGTTTTGCCTGGCTTAGGCTTATTAAAGTATGTGAGTATTCCTTCAGCTCAGAAGTCACAAGGCACTCATGCACCTGTTTCTCATTAAACAAGGCAATTTGTCACCTCTAACTGAATTCCTTGCTCTTCTCTTCACCTCACTCTCTATATATCTCCCTAGCTCAGTCTATCATACAAATTGTAGCTCGAATATTGAACTATTTCAAAAATGTGCGATATGTGAAAACCATATTAATGGCTGTATTTTGTTCTTAAGTGAATTTTATTTTTGTATTTATTTTTATATTTTTCAATTCTTCGCTAACGTGTTTTATCTGTTATCTATCGTAAATCAGAGATAATATTTATCTATATATATATACAGTAATATTTAATTAAAAGCAATACCAAACTAAGGAAAACGTAGAGCAAGATTCTGTTCTGGTGTTTTTGATTTATCTGCCCTGGCGCTAATTATGTGTAGCCTATTTCAGTGACAGTGATGTAATCATTACGTAATTCATTTTTGATGAATTTGGAACTCCTCTTTATTTGATGCAAGGCAGGCGCTCGCGCACTTCTGCTGCCATCTGGTGGTTAGAGTAGACTGTTTTACATCCCATTAGCCTACTGAATTCGGACTAGCACACTAGGGGCCTGTTTCATAAAACAAGTTTATTAAATAAGCCAGGCTTATAGCAGATAGTCTGACTTATTTTAAACCAAATTAACTGGCAATAAATCAGACTAACTGAAATAATCCTGGCTCATTTGGTAACCTTGTTTTATGAAACAGGCTCCAGCTTATGCATACCAAGGGTTGTTTTGTAAAACAAACACACACGCACGCACAAATAAACCCAGCTGAGTTTTCACCAGATTACGTCATGATGAATGATAGGTCTACTCTATAAAAATAACAGCAATGTTGCAAAAGAAAGTCTGTGCAAAGTCAATGGCATTTCAAACATTTTTTCAATGAAAATCTATCTGTTTTCTAGGCTATTATAACTCTGCGTTTACATTGATAAATGCATATCTATTTAGACTAATTAAAATTTCCCTATAGGCTACAGCTGTGATTGTAATATGTCTGTCATTGCGCTTTTAAAAGTCTCCTATAACGAGAGTTGAGGAATATGGCTTTTTAAAAAAATCGAATATTCGTCGATTTAGAAAAATTCTCCATATTCGAATAAAAGAACGTGAATGCGACAACGTAAGCGTCATTATACTTTAATGTTGTTAACCTATGCATTTTCTGTGCAGTCAGTGCTGGTTTTTCCAATTGTTTAAGCAACTTTATTATATATGGTTTATAAAACATTATTTTAAATATTACTGAATTTTTTTCAAAGATAGTCGTGTTATTTTATTATGCTTTGAAGAAACGTGCATAATAGTTTGTTCGATGCGCCCTCTTGTGGCGTCAGGAGGGAAGCCAAAAGCCCCCCCAAATTATTATCAATGTTGGAAACAGTTATGCTGCTTAATTCTACCCCCGCCCCCTTTTTTTTTTTTTTTTGGAACCTGTCATACTTTATTCAGGATACTTTGATCAATAAAATGTGAAAAACATGATTTTAAATAGAATTGTGAGGTCTTTTCAGTGCATAAAGTTATTCAGTTTAGGTTAAATTAAAATATGACTCTTTATTATTTAATATGACTTTTATCATGACCTCGAATTTAGCTTGTTTGTCAATTTTAATTATTCTAGTTAATTACTTTTTTTTTATACTTACTCGTTGCCGCTAGCAAGGATACAACCAGAGTCAGTAATTCAGGTAAATATGAATTATTATATAGAACAATTAAATGTGTTAAATCATACAATACATCAAATTCTCAAATATTAATCTAAAAGTAAAATACGCACACCTGACCTGAAATACATAGCATGAAGTGTGGAAACACACATCACACTACAGGCTTTCGGACTCCAGAATCGTGCTGATCCTTTTGCTGCAATCCTTTAAATACAAAACCAAGATAAACATCCCCAAATGGAGGAATATAACAAGAATTGTAGTAATTTTTTTATTTTGTCTTTTTTTTTTTTAAAGAAATTAATACTTATATTCACCAACGACATGTTAAATGAATACAAACTGATAGCACAAATTTACATTGTTAGAAAAGATTTACATATTAAATAAGTGCTGTTCTTTTAAACTTGAAGGGAATCCTGAAGGGGAAAAAAATGGCAGCACAACATTGATAATTCTAAAAACAAATCAGCATATTACAATGATTTCTAAAGGATTACTTAAGACTGGAGTGACAATTGATGAAAATACAGCTTTGCATCACAGCAATAAATAATATTTGAAAGTACATTACAATTTAAAAAAAAACATATTGTTATAACATTTTTGTATTATTGTTTGACGGATTGAAATAAATGCAGTCTTTATGTGCATAAGAGACTTTACAAGTCTTGATCCCAAACCTTTGTCGTGTGTACAGGACTGTTAGTCCTCTTAGCAGCAGGAAGAACAAATCTTTACATTTATGTTCGGAATGGATTATTCTACGAAACTCATAACGATTCCTTTAACTAAGCTGTCGCTCACTTCAGTTCATCACGATATCACCAAGTTGTGTTATAATCAATAAAGCGCTCTACACTACATGTATTTCTTACATCATGTATGCCATCAGAGGATCACAATGGCCAATCAGATGTGTTTAAAAGATGGATAGAAATGTCTGAGATTGGCTACATTACTCAACCAATGCGTTGTAAATAAAAAAAAAAAACATTTGATGGTCTGCAAAACATAAGCACAAAGTACTGTAGAGGCGGTTAAAATGCTTTGTGAATGTTTTTCGCTGCATAAAAAAGCCATTTTAGAAAACTAAATATTTAAATTGACATCTAGAATCAGTTGTTATCAAAGCCAAATAAAGAACAATAGTAATTTATAGGAAGCGAATTTGTGGAGTGAGAGAGGAAGTGGTTTATGAGGATTGCATGAGGTCTTGAGACTACCTCGTGTGAGGGTCCTGTGAACATCCACTGTTGTGTAATATGCCTTGACTTCCTGCGTTGTTCGGACAGAAAGCAGTTGTTTACCACTTAGTTTCAGAGCTTTGATAAAACAACCGAGAGAAAAGGAAAGGGTGGCTCATTTTTTCTTTTTAAATGAAAGGAGATGTAAATTTCGCTCAAGGATGTATGCAGCCAAGTCTTTCCTGTGTTGGATCATAATTCTGTGCTGCTGGCAGAAAACTCTAGGTATTGCTGATCTTAATTTATGTCATTGCAATGTGTGTTTTGTTTCATTTTTATTATTGTATTTCTGGATTTCTCACCCACACCCTTTTAAGCTGAAATAGAATCCATGAGTTATAAAGATACCAAGAGAGCACAGATGGTTCAATAACCTTATGTTCTATTCTCTGTTCCTCTAGCTAAACCTCAAATCACCATGCCAAACAGAACCAGAGTGGCACTAGCAGGGGAAACCCTTGACTTCAGCCTGTCCGTTTCAGTCCCAGCAAACCTCACCACTAGCAAGATTGTATGCTACACTCCGAACAAGATAAATGTTTGGAATAAAGAAATTCAAAGTAATTCTATTGATACTACAAAGAATGTGAGGGCACGTATCAACATGCACAACAGCTCCAGTTCTGGCAATTACTATTTTAGTTTTGCAAATGAGCAGGTGTATTGGGTGGTTCATGTGAGAGGTGAGTCTGCAGATCATTTTTCTATGACTGAAATTCACTGGATACTTATAATCTCTTAAACTAAACATTGCTAAAATTCATCGAATTACATACAAACATTACATACAAATCTTGAAATGAATAGAGTTTTCCTTCAGAACCTTTTACTGGATAGGTTTGTGGCTTTGAGCCAATAGATAGGATAAATAAAGGTTCATTACAAATGCTTTAAAAAAGAAATAAAGACATCGTGTGAGTTTGGCCATGTGACATGATCGACTGAAACTGCCACTTTCCGTAAAAGAAAAGCAGTGGTGCACAAATAGTGTCTAAAGGCAATGTTCCTCTTCTCATATTTCCCATTGTTTCTTCACTCTTACCCCAATTCTGTGTTTTCCAGATAAAGGTTATCAGGAGCCGCCTGAGGAGGTAGACAGTGCTATCATCACAATGATGGCATTCTCAGGAATTCTTCTCATCTTCAATGTAGCTGGGTCACTTTACGTATTAAAGAGCTACAAGGTAACTTTTTGTCTTATTACAGCACTGTAGTACTTCAATCCAGAGCTGGAGGGTTGGTGTCCTGAAGAGTTAGGTTCAGTTGCCTCAACACACCTGCATGGAAGTGTCTAACATGGCTAGTCAGAGCTTGATTAGCTGCTTAGGGTTGGAACTAATCTCAGGACACCGGCCCTCCAGGACTGAGTTTGAACAGCCCTGCTTCAATCTATCTAGAATTGGTAAGGTATTAAATTCTGTATGCTTTCTTTGATGCATGAATGTTCATGCTACAGAAGTCCAGGCAATGGATTTCTGCACATCTGAAAGAGTGATCAGCCACAACATTAAAACCACTGACCGGTGAAGTGAATAACTTTGATTATCAGTGATTATCACCAGAGCTAGGATTACTTATTGCCCTTCCTGATTTTGCCAAGTACTATGTGTCCCTGGGTCAACTTATTTTGTTGACCCTGGAACAACATTTTAATGCAAAAATATAATCTCGACCATATAACTACACCTAAACCTACTCTTGCCCATGAGTAATGCCTAAAATCAGAGGAAATGATGGATGAGTGACACTGACGTACAGTATAAGCACCAAACACTGATTGTAAGACTAACCTTTGCAAAAACTGTAAACTGTTTCTTCAAATATGATTGGTTAATTATAATTTTGTCACAGGGTCAACAAAATCAGGTTAGAGTTACTTATTTTTGCTTAATATCACTCTGCTTCCTTCCCTATTTATATTTTTGGCAACTGTAATGGCCCTTTCACACCAAAATTCAGGCTGAAGGAAGTCCCTCTGCTCTGGTTAGCCTGTCTGGTCTTATCACAGAAGAGCTAGCTCAAATTTCTGGACAACACAATGCTGGCAATGACAAAAAGATTTCAGACCGCTCATGATGATCCATGAGGACCCCTGTCCACCACCGGTAGCAATTACATGACATGAGTTATGTGAGGCACATAGCCTAATCTAAAGAATCACTTTTTCTTTTAGATCAGGTGGATAGCCGTGTGCATGTTCTGTGCTACACTACAAAAAATAGGATAGACCTTTTGATGTTTTTCAGCTTGCCCCCAAGGCATCCAGCATGTAGTTGACTTTGTTTCTTCAGTAGAACACAAATTAAGATTTAACTCAAACCCTTGCAGTCTGTCAGTCATACAGTATAATGGAAGTCAATGGGACTCACAACTTTGAGAGTGAAAAAACACTCTGCAGTTCGTGATGATACATTGATGTGTAAAGACACAAAACTACCTGTCAGTGCAAGAAACTGAAAAGTATTAATACCGTTTTTCACCTCCGATTCACCACAATGTCCAACTGGCCTGAGTGCGTGCACAACAGTGCGTAAAACATCTTCTTCTTTTTGTTTTACAACAGACTGCAGACTTGTAAGTGCATTATAACTATCTAATGGACCATTGACAACGGACCATCTCAATTGCCTTGAGGTTAATCAGATAAACATCAAATTTGAATTTGTGGGTTAATTATCCCTTTAAGACAGGACTGTCCAAGTTCGGTCCTGAAGGGCCGTTGTCCCGCAGAGTTTAGCTCCAAACCTAATTAAAGGTAATCAAGCTCTTACTAGGCATATTAGAACCCTCCATTCATGTGTGTTAAGGCAAGTTGGAGCTGAACGTTGGACCGGGTTTGGACAGCCCTGCTTTAAGAAATGATTTCAGGATCATTAAGTAAAGAGTTGAACTGCCTTTGGCTCCAAATTCCCGGCTGAGCATAAGCATGTGCAATAAATCTGATCCATGGAAGCCTGCCCTTGTAAGACCGTGTCTTTCGCCAATGTCTTGGAGCCAGGTGTCACAGGACATGTTCAGAGGTTTGGTAGCAGTAGGGGAAATACATATTAGAAAGATGGTTTTAATGCTGCTGTGGCTGATCAGTAGATATGGACTCATGACTATGTGGTAAATTGTCAGTTCAGAAACGATTGTCTTCGTGTTATTATGCAACGCGCTTCAGATGGACTTTCCAGAATTGCATTGATTGCAAGATTGGTGCTGTTATGACCAAAAAAGCGCACAAGTGTAAAAAAAAACAAAAAACACATGATGCTGTTAGTTTTTGCTGTAGTTTTGTTTTATTATTTTTTAGAAACGGCCTTCTTGTAGAGAAGACACAAACAAAGTAGCGGCGCAGACACCAGGAGAGAGTGCTGAAGTGGTTTTGGATGAAGATGCTGCATCTGGATCACTCTACACAGTGAGATTTACAAATACTCTTTTGGATAGTAGTCATTTGCTCTTTCTTTGACTTAGTATTTGCTAATAGTTGTTTTTAATTAGGATGTCTCAAATAAATTTCTGTCCTCTTATACTTCTTTCCAACAGAGTCTACAATGCAGATCAGGCTCTATTTATGATACACTGCATTCAGACTCGGCGTATGTAGAAAACGCTAAGAAGAGCCAATCAGAAAAGGTTTGTTTAATACAGGTTTGTTTAATAAATTGTGTAACATGTATAACCTGTAATGTAGACCTCTATGCTTGTCAAATTTAAATATGCAGCTTGAAGTATTAATTATATAAACATATATAATGCACAATAATTATAGCATGTTTTGTTTTTACTGAACATATAATCATGCAGCGAAGACACAAATTATAAATATATAATACCTACTCAGACACAGTTAAAACAGAAAGCAACAGTAAAAATCCTAATCATTCTAATTATTATGACTTGATGAAAAAAAAAGTAATGTCAATATATTTGGCGAAAAAAATAATTGTGTTTCAACCGTTTCCAATTTCTTTTTTCTCTTTTAGCACTGCAAAGCACAAGAAGATGATGTATTTGATTCTGTGTATGAAAACCTGTGAATGATTGAGTTAACGAATATACCTGCTGATATGTACTTAAGTGTCAAATAAAGATTATTTTTTGTATAATTTAATATTTTATGGGCCGGTATGATAAATGAACGATAAAAAAAAATGAATATGTGTCGTTTAAAAAATAAAAAGCGCTACATTTTCTACAGTCCCACCCTCGCGCTCCATAAACCTATCACATGACAGCTTCAGTTTCGTGCAACCAATGGGAACTCTTGTATCAGAACTTCCTATGTGTTTGTTCCTCCTTCTGAAGTGTCAACAATGGCAGCCGAGGGAGATTTCCTGACGCGCTACCGGGCGGTGTCAAATAAACTGAAAAAGTAAGAGCTAAAATATATTACCGATATTACTAATACGTGAATGTTTTCAATGTTAACTTTGGCAGATCATTCATGTTGTTTACAATACTGAGCATAACCAAAAATGGTCGTGAACGGCACTAAACAACCCTCACTAGCATGTTGCTAATTACATTTCAATAGGTAACTTAAGTTAACGTTACTAAACGAGGCTCCCCTCAATACTATTATTATGCTATTATTGTAAACGTACAGATTTAACGTTATGCACGAACAGCTAAGGTTGACATCTTGTAGGTGTTTAATTTCCACCCAGCGGCTATCCATAACAAGCTTTTCAAGCCTGTCGAATTAAACTAATTAAGTGGCCTTTGAATATTTTCTCCTTCGCCACAGACGTTTTCTGCGAAAGCCTAATGTCGCTGAAGCAAGTGAACAGTTCGGTGAGTATTGTGTCAAAAGAGTGATTCAGCGTGGTGATGCTAGTCTGTGTTTATCATTATATGACATCTTTCCTCAGGTCAGCTGGCCAAGGAGCTCAAGCAGCAGGACTGTCCTCAGTATGCTGCCTTCTGTAATCTCGCCATGGCCCGGTAACTCAGCATAACTATCACTTCTTCATCCTTTCTGATCTAAGGAACATTTGGAAATGGGTTTTCTGTCTTCGTAGCTGTGAGCAGACCCTGTTCAATGCTCCAGGAGAAGCTTTGGCACTGACTGATGCAGCCCGACTCTTTCTGGCCTCGGAGCAGGAAACCCGAGCACTGAGGGCTCCCGGCTTCGATGAGAATATGCAGGCCGCAATGAACTGCTATAGTTTTGCTATAAAGGTATTTTTCGGAAACACATATTTTATCAGATACTTACGCTCAAGCCGCCAAACATATATAAACACAGGCTGTTATTTTGCAGAATGTTGGGCTCAGTTAATGCTTGAAATAGAATTAAAAGTCTCTTATAATTTTATATTTTTAGTTTAAAGTAAGGTGTTTCTCCTGCTCAGCATAGCCTGACACTGTTATTTTAATTACTTTATCAAAGTTAGAATTTTTATAGCATTAAATGCAAGTAAGGTTTTTTTTTTTTACATACTTTATTATGGTTTTTGTATAAGTCTAGTATAATAACCATGGCCTGACAGAATCATAAAGCGCAATATTACTTTTATTCACTGTGACAGATGACCATGAACAGTTAAACGACTACTACAAGCAGAGCTAAATATAAGTAATAGTTCGCCCCAAAGTAAAATGCTTTTAGCTCATTTCGCAGCTACGAAATTTTGTGTTTTTTTATTTTTTAGATGTTATACTGCAAATATGTACTTATATATTGTTTAGGTCTATATTGAGATGAATCAGCCTGTTATGGCGGCCAGTCTCTCACTGGAGCTTGGCAATGCTCTGAAGGTGAGACATTAATCATTGTAATACACGGAGCGGCTTTCTGTTTATATATGAATTTAAAGTGCATCTTCATCTTGTTCATGCTGTGGTCCTGTTTATATATTTGTGTGTAGGACATGAACAGACCCGGGGAGGCTGTAGTTCATTTCCAGAGAGCCGCAGAACTGCAGATTCAGACTCCAATTGAGGCCCTTCTGTCACTATGGGAAATGGCCTCATGCAAAATACTGACCCGTGAGTTTAGAGATAGAAGCGCTTTCCTGCCAGAAAGCTGCGGTTCGTTTTGGTGTTGAGTTTCAGATGAAGTTCTGTGGTTTTCAGAGCGGTGATGTGATGTTTGATTGGTAGGTGATTACGATGGCGCTCTTGCTGTTCTCTCTGAGATGCAGCATATGTGTCAGGAAAGAGGACTGCAGCTACCCGGGACAAACACCCCTGTCGGTATGAATATAAACAACTTCCACAAGACAATACAATCAGCCATATGAGGTTCGGTGGTGAAAATTCAGGGAAATTTCCAGGTTTTGCAGTTTATTTGGATTTCACAATCACTGAAGTCCTGTTATGTTTGCGATTTATTTTCGTGCTTGTTTGCATTTACAGAGTCAGCAGTTTTTTCAGCTAATAAGGAAATGAAGCATATGCTTTAAGATTCTTTTGGAGTAGTGCTACAATTCTGTTTTTTATTCCAGGTGCATTTATGGATATAATAGCAAAGTGTGAAATCTCCAGGGTATTACTACTTATGCTACTTGAGGTAAAGTCTATATATGTCTAGCTCACATTATGGACAATATGTTAAGAAACCTATAACGTTACTGTTTACTTTATCCATAAATGACACTGTATGTGACTTTGGACATGAGGGTCAGTTTGTGAATTTGAGAGTGAAAGTGAGGGTCCAGGGTCATATATATTTGTGTTACTGTGTTTTAGCCTCCCCCTCAAAAGCTGTTACCTGAGCACGCTCAAACACTAGAGCGATACGCCTGGGAATCCTTCGACTCACATAGTCAGGGTAAGACTTTGTAGCTAATGGAGAACCAGGCAGGACAGTGTTTTATCTGGTTGCTGTTATTTAAAAACTGTTTTTACTGTCTGTCCTTTAGTAAACT
Source organism: Enteromius trimaculatus (assembly GCA_032361065.1). NCBI lineage: Eukaryota > Metazoa > Chordata > Actinopteri > Cypriniformes > Cyprinidae > Enteromius > Enteromius trimaculatus. The sequence continues at coordinate 2,182,274 of JAUMHP010000001.1, read as the reverse complement.
TCCTTCCAGAAAATGTGTTCCTCCTTCTGCAGTCGGTTGTGGTGAGTATTTAAAATCAATCTGTAAAAACACACAGTCCGAGACAATCCAACTTCAACCTGAAAAAAATCTGGAAACAAGTTTTTGGTTTTTGAAATATTTCAAACAATAAATCATTGTAGTATAAAATAAGGAAGCCATATATTTCACTAAGAAAATCTTACAGATCAAAAGTGCGTTTAATTATTTCTTTAATTATAAAAGTTTTTAATTATTTCTATTTATTTATACTTAAATACAGCAAGCATGCATTAAATTGATTTAAAGTCACAGAAAAGACATCTGTAATGTTACAAAAGATAACATTTTCTATTTCTTTCTATTTATTAAAGAATCAGAAATTTACAAAATAATGTATCGTGTTTTTAATGTAATGTATTTTTTTTTATGTTTATGAACAATCAATTTTTAAAAATAAATGCAGCCTCAGCGAGCATAAGGGATATATTAAAACAAAATGAATATAATTTCACATCTTTAATTAAATTCTTACATGGATAATGTACTTTCAGTAGTGGTCTCTGACTTTTAGGATACAGTGTTGTCTAAATGCTATAAACTGATGGCTAAATGCTCTGACTGGCCTGTCTACAGATGGCCTGCCAGGAAAAGGATACAGAATCTCTCAAGGCTCTCCAGATCGAACTATGGTGAGCTTTCTGGATTTTCTGACTCATACTATGCATTTACCTATATTAGATTGAAGCCTTTGCAATTAGATAACTGTCACCTTTCTCTTCTGTCACAACAGGCCTCTCCTTTCAGCAGAACAGAATCATCTCCTCCACTTAGTGGTTCAGGAGCGAATTACACCCTCCGGTCAGGGCATATGATTTAGTTCAGTACACCCCCACAAAACAGTTCTTATTGGAAGATTCCTATGCCAGTGCCTGGTGCATTTTGCATGAGGAATGTAGAAGGTCACTGAACCTAGCAGAGCTGTACATACACGCATGAAAACTTGACGCTTTCATGTCTCCTATACAAACCTGCTTCAGTGATTCCAATGTACATTTTATTCTCCGGTTTCATATAGCGGTTAGATATTGTGTTGAAAATGTAAATGATTATGTTGAAGCTTATTTAAAGTTGTAACATATTGATGTTGTAAATAATAAAAAGGCAAAGCGATGCTTATGGCAAGGTTTTTATTTGTGTGATTACTAAAATTAATGTCGTCCCTGGTTTACACTGTTTGGCTTAGCGTTGAAAAAATAACATCCTTTCCATTTACTGTCATACTGCAACAAAAAATACATCTAGTACCAGCTAAACTTTTAACCAAAAAAAAACCTGAACTGCTTAGATGACCATAAAGAGCTCTTTTTTTGAGAGGATGTTGAATCATTTCTCCCATAAAACTATACATTTTGACATTTAAAAAAAAACAAGCATTTTATCAATTCTTTTGGAACATTCTGTGCTATAGAATTTTACAGGTGATCACCTGACCATATTAACAATCACTCATCAAGGTCATGCTAATTAAAAATGGCTGGCATAGCAACAGGGCCCATTTCATTATCAAGAAAGCCTTTGTCCACACAGAAATGGTAAATAAATATGTTGAAGAGGGTCTGTACAATGCAATTACAAAAGGATTGTGTATTATTCAGATGTCTACATGATCAAGTGAGTGATCACAAATTTGAACAGCACCATATGCATCACAGTCACAAAGAGATGACCCCTATTTGACCTAGAGACTATCCTGTGCTATTGCCATCAACAACACAAAATCAAATAAACCCATATTATTTTTTTATGAAATAAAATAAACCCATGTTTCAGACAAGCCTAATTCTTAAAGTGCAAGTGATGTTTAAAACTACTCTTTGATAACATATATTTTTCTGTATGTACTTTATATGTACAACTTATCTTTCTCTTTATACATGTTATAAATACATTTTTTACATTTCATTCTTGTATATACTGCATCCTTAGCATCTTTACACACAAACGTCTGCAATAAAGTGTGTTTAGACCTTCTGACTGCCCTCAGTGCTTTGTGAAACTAGGAAAGAAGTCAAACTCAACTATAGTATCACTCTAAACAAAAATGCAAAAAGCATTTCTCTTCTTGTTAAAGAAACTTTTCTGGCCAATTTTCTTCAAATGCTGAATCAACACTTTCTTCAGTTTTAATGAACTGAACCAATGCCTGTAACATCTGAGACAACTCATATAAGTTCTGTACTTAGACTTTGAAGAGAAATAATTAAGGCTTTACATTAGCACTGAGAGCGAGGTCTAAAGTTTATTCCACTCGTTTGCGCAGGATGATATACATAATTCCAGTGAAGAGGGTCAGCAGCCACCCAAACCAGGCCATGATGTAGGACCAGCCATACCAGCCATTCTTCTCATCTCTGTGAAAGTGATCGGTATAGACTGACAGAGCCACCATGATGCAGAAACCTGGAGATCCCAAGAGAAGTGTATAAATGTACAACAAAATCAATGTCTGTAGGACTTTTAAGACAATGATCCACACATGTATGTTTCAATTTAACCTCAAATTTCCAGAAACAGGACTTACAGGAGATGAGCTGCACAACTCCAGAAATGGTGAACCGCTTTCCTTTACCCAGAGTAAAGAGTTGGAATATGAAGATGCACAGAGAGAAGACAGCAAACAGGCAGGACAGGACTGTAAAGGCCTGGACCGCTTGCAGATAATCTAGATAGATGAATTAAAGGGGCATCGCATGAATGTCCCAGTCTGTATACAGGTTTACTGGCGTAAAGAAACTAACATCCATGGAATGTTTTTATTGTATGAATGGTTATTTAGATTATTTAAATGTTCTAAAATTGGCCCTTGAAAGAACTGTTCACTGGAAAGTTCTTTAAGAACCCAAAATGGTGCATATGCACTGGGGTTGACCAGTGAAAATAGGCAAATATGTAATAATGCATACTTTTAACATGGTTTATCTTACCCTTCCGGTATGAGGTTGGTATGTCCATGTACACCCAGACATTATCATTGTTCTCCATCACCCATCTGCCCCACAAGTCTGTGTAAAGATTCTCTGTGAACCACCATGCCTGGGGAAAACACAACAACAATACAACTGCCTTCAGATCACAGCACATACATTTTTCATACACATTTGTGTCTGAATGTGTACTCATGTGTCTGAATGTGTGATGAAGACATAGATTTTATTAGAAGAACATGAACTTACATCATCTATAGTTGCCCAAAAAAGGAAGAAAATTGTAGTCAGATGAAGCAAACAGATTCCTGCCAGGGCCTTGAACATATTCAGAGGATGGGGGGAAAACAGGGTGGAACAATCGCCTGCTGTAAGGGAAATATTATAAGATATAACATCTTGTGTTTAAGAAATACTATAGGCTACATCAAAATATACTGTGCAATTCAGCAGCCATCCAATGATTACTTATTGAGAATAACCATGTTTTGAAATTAAAGATGTCCCAAGCAAAGCATTAAGGAAAAATGGGGCTTTAATGTCCTCTTTACATTATTCAAAATTAATCTATGGTTTTCATTCACACAGTGCTTTTAATTGTGTGCTAGTAATACTTAAGCCATGCGTGTTCGCACTTCCCAATATGCTAATAACAAAGCAGTCATGGCCTATGCCATCACCACATTAAAGCTGCATAAATGTTATTCAGTACACATTGTTTTATTACTTTAGGGTAGCTTTACTTTTTGGATATGAGCTTTGTTTCTTCTAAGATTACATACACAAACCTCCAATGGCTGTTAAACTACAGTGTCATGAGGGAAGAGTCTGTTTCTTTAAGTCACAGATACAGGTAACCTGCCATGTAATTTAAAATGCTGATGCATGCTGTCCATACAAACAACGTTTTAAGATAATTTTTTTCTTTAGTTCAATCCCATTAAAATATATTAAAAAACTATATTAACAATTACAGACCTTCTGCAATTCTGCCTTCCTAATTTATATTCATCGAATGTTTAAAAATAACGCCTGGTGCAAACAAAAGTGCATAAACACAATATTATTTATTGGTAAACTCTAGCAAACCTACATTACATACATTAGAGAAATACACAAAGGAAGCTAATGCGAAAGCTCCAGCGAATTACAATTCGACACAGAAGGACTGCGTGTCACGTCATGCGTTCGGAAGCATTTTCTTCCAGTTTTCAATTAATTCTAAACGTTCTATTGCAGTTCAAAATATATTTCCGTTCTTTTATGACGATTCTAAGACGTTTAATTGTATCAAAACATAAAAAACTTTACAACCTCACTGGCGCGAGAATTCCATAGCGATGGCACAGATAATAAAAGGTTACCTTGGGTATTTTAAGCTCTCAATTTATTTCTCGATTTTCGTAGCCTATCTGATGCCCCACCATCCGAGGATATTCGCACTTCCCCGCACCTCGTCCGTCGTCTCGCCCCCCTCCCGCACTCTTTGCTGCATAGAGGACCCCACCCATCCCAAGGACTTACTTTTAAGTCCTTACGTATCCCACATCCAGTGAAATCCTAGAACTGCATTGTCGCCCGCTGGAAATTCATACACTAGATGTAGTAAGAGACACACAAACGTTGATTTCTCTCAATGTCAAAAACAGCCACCAGAACATTTTATTTTTTAAATAAAAAAATAAACGCCGGGCTGTCCAGTGTTTAGATGCCTCCTTAAACGCACTGCAAATTACTTGTGCCGAGTGCTCAGTAATTATGTGCGAGAATTAGCGACGTCGTCATCCTAAAGCTTTGCTGCGCGGTACAGCGATCTATCCGCTTGCCGCAGCATCCTTAACTCAGCTCTTCTAGAGATGCGGCGCAGACTCCACACTCGGCCGGTGTCGCACTCGGAGCTGCTGCATAAAGGTGGCTGAACGGGCCAAACGCAGCACATGGCTACCCAACAATAGGGCGACCCCAAAGCCAGTCAAAGCGCATCGGTCCAATCACGATAAAGTAGCGCAGAGGCAGAAAACCATGCGCAGGTATTTTGCAGAGGTTGATGATGAGTCATCTAATGTAGGTTTGGAGCGACACCTACTGCGGATTCAGTTGAACGGCTCGGTCAAAAGTTTGGGATCAGTAATTTCAGTAAGAATTTTCTTATTTTTAGGCCTACTTCAGTCTTCATTGTCACATTATCCTTTATAAATTATTCTAATGTGCTGATTTATTATCAGTGCTGAAAATGGTTGTACTGCCTAATTTTTTATTTTGTTGAACCTATTTCAAATTTTATTAAAAATAGCCTATACACTATTCAAAAGTTTGGTCTCAGCCAATTTTTAACTTTCTTTTTTTGAAAGAAATCAAAAATTGTATTAAGCAAGGATGTTTTAAATTGTTAAGAAGTGATGATTTATATATATATATATTTTTAGAAAAGATTTATATTTTCAATAAATTCTGTACTTTTTAACTTTTTATTCTTAATCCGGAGTACAAGTTTCCAATAAATAAATAAATAATCTAATAATTATATATATATATATACATATTATTTCTGACACTTAAAGTATAGCCTATTAAAATAGTATAGACATTTTATCAATTTAGATGTTTATTGAACTGTTTTATTTAAACGTTTCAAAATGTAAACTGCTGAAACCCCATTCTCACTTAAACTTTTTTTTTTTAAAAAATGTACGGTGCATGTTGCACCTCAAACTGATTTAGTGATTATTTGAGTGCGGTTCGGTTTTTGACAATGATTGACAATTAACTTCAGCTGTGGCTCATGCTATTTAATAAAGAAGTCCACAGGCTTCATTTTGCTGTGTTTGTTTTCGTTAGTAGGCGGCAACCTATTGATGTGATCCTGGAGTAGTTATTTTGTGTTTTATGTAGCCTAAAAAGTTATGTTGATATTGGCTCGCGCAAGCATAATATAAGGCAAACTAAACATAAAAATGATGAGAAGCTATTAGCGACCTATTCAACATGAATAAGTGCGGTCATCTTCCGGTACTCTGTGTTTTATTACTGTCTTTTCACGGTGTTTTGTGTAGCGAATTTGTCAGAAAGTACGTTCAGCTTCCCGACGAGACTTCAAATGGCGATCTTTTCAAGTCAGTTTGGCGAAACTCGAAGCAGCGAAGAAGTGTGAGATCTAAGGGAATTGGACATTTTAAGGCCGCAGAACAGACACCGGCAACTAAACCACAATATGACTGCGGGGACCAAGTCTTAACCGTTGTTCTACAGTATGCCGATTCCTCTAATATACGAGTTTATGGACGTAAGTGTGAGAATGATCTCATTAATGTCCTGACATAATGTCAGCAGGAAGTTATACATTGAGTCGTTTTTAACTTAATCGGATTCATGCCATTTTTAAACCATAGCATTGTCTTTTTCCTCTAATGATAGCACAAGGACACAAACTTCACTTGAACCATTTGTCAGCATTTTGTGGTGTTTCCGTAAATCCCACAAACACTGATGTTCGCCTTTTATTCAACTATGAGTCCTGCTATGTGAAACAGGAGGCAAGTATCCGTTTTTTCCCTTAAGTCTCCATGTGAGTTGTAGCTATTTCTGTTACTTGGCTTTTTTTTAACTCCTTGGTTTATTATCGACCAAAACTTTAGTGTGGTTAGTGTGGTTTTAGTGTGGCTGTAGCAACACCTATTTCACGTACTGTCAAATAACTGATCTATTGTAATTGCAACATGTTGCCCCCAACAAGATGACCTTATTAATCCCTGTGTATTTTTATTTTATTTTTTTTTTCTCTCTCTCTAGTCATCCAAACGTGTACTGTCTCTGAGCTGGTATGGGACAGATCTTGACCTGACCTGTCCTGTGAGTGTGACCCCTCCCTCCATGATCTGTAAGAACAAAGCCATGGAATTGACTGTAGTTGATGGGACAGCAGATAAACTGTCCGTTGCATGTAAGTATTAAGTAATGGTGGTGGAAGAGTTTCTGAGGGGCCTGATCTTGCTGATATGCTACTGCCACTTGTTTCCCCCAGTAAATGAAGAATGGGCACCTCTGCTTTATGTGGCGACTGAATGCTGGAAGAGAGTGCGGTCTAACCAAGGAGTTCTCACATTCTCGGTTCCATACACAAGCTGCGGAGTCACTGTAGGGGTAAGTTGTGGGGTGTGTGTTAATTTGTATTAAATATTTCTGACATGTGATTTTAAATATGATTTCAGGAAGGTAATTACAATGTGAATTTGAGATTAAAAGACAAGATGATCGCACTGTCCTGTCCATATGAGCAAACATTGCTTCCAGTCACGGACACTGGGCTTTCTGTAACAAACCAACCACTGCCACAACGGGAACCCGACTTGTACCAGAATCCACCAACTGGAGTTCCAACAAATGCAATGGCCAGTCAGGTTGTGAAAAAGGAGCAAGCATTTCCTGTAGAGGCAACGGCAAAAAATCCAGCTAGAACACCCTCTCAACTTCTCAGAAATTCGATGCTGCCTAAATTACCATCTTTGCCTGGCACCTTTAATCTAGCTGTAAACTTCCCATTTGCACTTCCTATGCCAAACCAGCACGGTCCCAGAGACCATCTGCCAGGTAAACCTGTGCCTCTGAGCCCTGAACCAACCTCTGCTCTGACCCCTGATCCTACTGACTCAAGCTCTGAGTTTAGCTCCAGTGTTCAAAATCCACAGCCTCCAGTCTCTTATGAGCAGATGCAAGAGGAAACCGCTGCTCCAGTCACTAAGGCCCCTAAATCTGTATATCAATACTTGCGGGATCCTAATAAGTTAGAAAGACCTGCTCCAACTCCCCCTCAAACCAATCCTTCTCCTGCTGCTCAGGAATATCAAGTTTTACGTGGGACTTTCTCTAGTGCTTCAGCTTCACCTCAGAACTTTCCTAAACCCAATCCACTTCAAGTAAATCCTGCACTTGCAAACTTGGCACAGTTGATTCCACCTGGTTATTTCCTGTGCTCCTATGATGATCAACAACCGCCAATTCACCCACATATGTTTCAGCCTCCTGATCCAAATCAGCCATTCCAATATCAAAAACCTGATTATCAGAAGCCGGACATTGCTCCGCTTGCGCCTGTTGATCCTCCTGTGCCTCCCATGAAAGGGTACTTGCAGCAACAACTACTACTGCCTGGTGGTGTCGCTTCTAGCCCTTATGATACTGGTACCCCACTTTACCAGCCAGCTCAGTATTTCCAGACTTCCCCGTACCAGCAGCAGCTTTACTCAAGTGGTTATGGCCCTCAAGGTTCCACTACACCATTATTACCTACTTCTCCGCTTATGCCCATAAATCCATATCCTACTTTTCAAGATTCAAGACCCCTTCAGCCCCAATATAATCAGAAGCGTAATCGCCATCATGGGTCAGTCCAACAACCTTGGTCAACCAGTCCCTTTCTTGTTAAAGGGTTGACTCAAGAGTCAAGACCTTTTGTGCCTGCTTCAAGCCAGGAGTATTCCCAGTATCAGACTGGTGGAGGACTGTCTCTGGACCCATATCAGAGGTCGGTTTTCAGTGCCCCCGTCAACGGAATCTCAAGTCCGTCACAATACATGCCCAGTCAGCTTTCCACATTTCCATATTCCTTTAGAGCAGAGAAACCTTCAGCTGATGTTTTCGCAGACAATACAAGATCTAGTCCTAAGGGATTTGTCCAGCCACGGTCCAAATCTTCAGTGCTCATTCCACAGGGAACAAATAAAGATAATCGTCCTATAACACCCCTGCACCATCCTTCACAGGACAAAGGTGAGGCTCCGGTTCCTCGCAGTCGGGGTCCTTCGGTCAGGTACATGCAGAGTCGCATGTCCACCCTGAAAGGCTAGGTGCAGCAAGAAGTCAAGCCTTAGGATAACACCGTCGCACTACCAGTTCTTCAGCCCAAAGGATGTTTGCTCCCCCACATTAAGGAATCAGGAATGAGGGCAATCTGCAAAAAAAAAAAAAGCATCATGCACTAGGCTGTATTTCTACAGGCCTCCGGCTTTTGAAACTCTCCATTAAAATGTGGTTGGTGTTTGTATGCTACGTACAGTGTTTGATTAGAAAAAATTAAGTCTTTCTGGGATTTTATTTTTTTTTTTTCTCCTTAATGCATATATATGGTGTGAAAGTGGCTTGATAAACCATGTGTTCTACTGCTAATACAATAAAATATTTTGTAATTATGTCATGCTTTCTGGCTGTTTGTTATAGTGCGCTAAACCTTCAAATAAGTGCTTGCATGGCTTTTTCATTTTCTATTTTAAAGAGTAAACTACTTTTGCAGTATTTAAGTACTGTCAAAAAAAATAAATTGGAGCCAGTTTAAAGTTAAGGCAACGTTTGGGTAACTGTTAAAGGAAAATATCTGGGGCCTGTATCATAAAACTGGATTAGCAGGCTAGCCAGCTAAATCTTAGTTTAGTTTGCAACAATCCTGGGTTTTAGGTACAATGAAAGTGGCTTGGCTTTTAGCTGCGTTCATTGTTCTAGTAAATTCCATTCACAGGCTAATCTGCTCCAGGGCAGATTCGTTTTTTAGTTTGAGATCGCAAATTGAAAAAGGATTAATTATATGTGAACAAAGTGACTTAAAAATTGTCTAACCTAGAACAAAATTTAGTTATTTCATGATTTATAGCATTATATGATTTATATTAGCCTAATATTAATCCCCAAATTTTAGCTTAACAGTCATTATAAATCATGTATTTTATATGAATGTTAACACATCCTATATAATGTATATGCTGTAAGGCTGTAGAATCAATAGATGCTTTAAAAAGTCGCAATCACACTGTATTTCCAGCTATATACACTAAAGCCGAGTTCAGACTGTACGATTTTCAAAGCAGTCATGTCACAGATGTTTTCATACTGCGTAACCAGGGGCGTCGTAGTTGGGTGAAAAGTGGGACTAAATTACCAGGGCCCCAAGTGCAGGGAGGGCCCCTGAGGAGTGTAATTTTATTTTATTTTTTAAATATAATTTTAATATCACAATAAATGTTGTTAATATTTGTTAAAGCTAATATTTTGGTTAAATGCATCAGTTGATTGATGTATTAAATGGTGTCGTAGTCGTGAACCTCAAGCTTA
>JAUMHP010000001.1:2156263-2172092 GCA_032361065.1 Enteromius trimaculatus | reverse complement strand
TCAGTGCTTTGCTACAATCTGTATTGTTAAAAGCGCTATATAAATAAAAGTGACTTGACTTGACTTGACTTGACTTCTAGGAGCCTTTGTTTAGACTTGTTCTTTTCCAGACACTCCTAGTCAATGTCATGTTCTTAACTGAACAAACATTGAAAAGGAAGCAGTTCCATTCTTGTTTCATGCTTAGTGGCAATGTAAATGTGGATTGCCATATAAATCACCAAAAAAATAGTCATTACTAATATTTCTTTTTTGATGTTTTTGCCTTCATTAGATAGGATAGATCACAACTGACAGGAAGTGAAAAAACTGAAAAAGACTTAGTTTTGCAGTGGTCTAATCAAAGTCCTGACTAAACACAGTTTCTGTGGCAGGACGTAAAACTTAACGTGACCAGTGGCTTTAACGTTTGTTAGAGAGGTGATAGAGAGGGGCTAGTTAGAAGCTCTTCAAGTCAATTACTGGGAAACTTGATCCTTAGCAGTTTACTTACAGAGTTGGCAAGGAGTTGAAGATGTCACCTTTACTCTGAATGGATAAGTTTGGAAAATACTTTGATGCAGCAGATTGCTTTATCTATGGGCTTTTCTTCCACTGATGGGTGTTACAGTAATTCACTCTATTTCAATCAGGGAGCATACATCCTGTTGAGGAGGGTAGGGAAACACCCTTTAGTAATACATATATACAGGTCTTTACAATTATTAGGACTTTGTGCACAGTATGGCCAAAGCCTTTCTGTTGCCTACTGCACTACACTGCACAGCAGGTCTTCTTTCCTCCTCCCCTTTGGAACTCAGACCAGCAAAAGCTTATTTGTGTGTCCAGTGCAAGCTGCCCTATTTGTTAAGAAGTGGACAGGACACAAACGGTAAGTGCACAATAATATTTATTTACATCGGCAGTGGGTAAGCAGAGGAGAACAGGAGTAATGGTAAGTGCAACAGTGACTGAGGGAAAGGCAGTTTGTAATAGAGATGTCTTTACAAGTTCGTTGGAGCGTTTGCGAAGGAGAGGCGCAGGAGACAATGAGACAACCATACACCATATACAACTTAGGATCCAGGAATGCAGGAGAGACACAAGAGGAGTCCGGGAGCCTGGGAGAAACACCGATACTAGGGAGCACAAGGAGGTAAGCACAGGGGTGGGTATTAGCGTTAAGTATCACTAGGAATATCTTGCCAAGAGTAAGTCCACTTCGGTGAAAACGAGTTCAGACGATGACTGCAGTGTGGTTTGTGGCTTTATGCAGGTGTTGATGACGATGGTGATTAGTGGCAGGTGTTGGTGATCAGTATTCTGGAGAGAGAGAGCTTTGTTATTGGCCAGCTGCAGCGCCTGGCGTGTCTGTGACACTGTAGAGGAAGTCTGATTAGTTATTTGTGTGTTTTGGTCTTTTTAAGAAGGGTTGTCCCTCAACTAAACACAACAGGCCCTTATTCAATATTACTTACCATTTCTCCCCTCGTTCAGGGACAGAAAATTAAATCACTTCATTGTTCGATCTCTACACGTGGACGGAATGAAACGCCCCTCTCCGCTGATTGGTCAGCCAAACATTAAAACATAATAAGAGTCCTCCGCCGCGACAAGTTTATTATTTCTACAACATTTGATAACTTTCTCTTCATCAAACAGCCATTCTAACGAATGGTTTGAAACAAACCGTATCAAGGCAAAGCCTATAGACAGAGCTTTCTGTAACCTATGTGTGAAATATTAGTTTATCTCATAAATATTAATTTACTTCGCACATGCACTCACAAATACTAGTCTACATCTTAAGCACACCACCTGATTTATTATAACCACTTATTAAAATGTGTGGCAAACTGTGTGATGCACTGACATTTAATATATGTTTGTGGGTGGGTGTACAGCTGTATTACTTTTGACAGCTGCTACAAAACAATATTCTGATTTGACCTTGAGATTAGCATATTTGACCACTTGTTGCAGTGACAGTAGTTCTAATTTCTGCCAAAGATGCAAATACATTTGGGACTTATTATATTTTAATCACAATACAAAGACACATATTTAATCGCGTTGCCACGCTTCGCTACACAACAACAAACTTTGCACCAAAAGTGCGGACATCATGTATTGCACGTTTACATTATATTTCTTTAAATATGACAAAGAACCATAATAATACCATCATTTCTTAATGACTCGCAGAAATAGATTCTCTGCCAATCCGTCAATATTGCGTGATCAATTCCCTCATTACGGTGTTGGTAGACTTTTGCATTCTGTCTCAGAGTTTCGAGCAATAAAAAATTGTGTGTACTAACCTCATAGCTGTGACTCTGAAATCTCACATGCTGAATTTCCGTAAAAGTCTGCATTATATAGAGGCATTAAATATATTTCTCAAATTTATAAGGACTGATTTGTAAGGGGTAGGTTTAGGTGTAGGGTCGGTGTAGGGCAATACCATATACAGTATGACAGTATAAACACTATTACACCTATGGAGAGTCCCCGTAAATCACAAAAACCAATGTGTGTGTGTATCTATTTAATGTTTCGTGCAAATTTGTTCTAGCTGTAAAAGAAGAATACATAAAAGAAGTCTATGAAATGTTCCTGAAATGTTCCTGTTTAGATAAGTTGATGCATGTTGATGAGGCTGATAATTATGTGTATGTGATTGACAGGGATGATTATAAAGGTCTTATTATTGTAAAAATCACACTTTGATCTTATCCTCCAGTCACTTTATTGATACATGACTTAAAACACTTTTGAAAAAATGACTCTAATAACTTCTAGCAAAGCAACAGCTCGCTACTTCCTTACCAGTCACGTTTATTCACTTTTACATCTTCATGCATCTATACCTGTGAGCAGGATGTGCAAGCATGAACAGCAGCACAGCCAATAAGGATGATCCTAGTTGCTGACAAATTAGAGCTGATTTAACTGGTTGAACGAAAGGGTATGCATTCTTTCCTGTAAAGTCAACCTCAAAAGAGATAAACAGGTTTATCAAGGAACTTATAATAAGTTTCATTATTAGAAAAGTGCCTTGTTACAAACAATATACTAGTTTATATAATATGATTTCTGACAATAAAAGCGATAATTCAACATTTTGCATTATATGAACATAACATGAAGTAAATCCTTAGTTTACAGGCACTGCTTGGATCGATCTTTTGTATTTAACACAATGACATACATTGTTTTTAGGGCCACTGCATTCCCATGTATTTAAAATCTGTTTATTAAATCAAATATATGAATAATTGTAAAATGGATTATTTAAGGAACATAATGCATTAAAATAATTTTTAAAAGATTTAATATATATTTTAAAAGAATTTACGCTGTGAAAACATCCTCTAAAACGCTGCCCTAAAGCTGAACTGTACCACCTTCAGATGTAAACCATTTATTTTAAAAATCATAACAGAAACATTTTCTAAGCTGTATTTACTACAATACAGCACTCAAATAATTTTACAATTAGCAGGAAGTTGACCTCAAAAACACTGTCAGTAAAGCAGTAAAACAAGGTTGTTATATTTTATTTGTATTTCATTTTTTTAATTGATGTCCTAATCCTTTCATTGTTTTGTTTTATGACATTAATGTGTCTTCTGTAATGCTCTTCCTTATACCTTTTCTCATGAACATTCTCAACACATGATTAAAGACCAGTAGAGCCAGTACATTTTTTTTTAAACTAGTTAGGAATGTCTTTTTGGTCAATTCCAATTATTCAAAGTGGTTTCACGTAAGTGTACAGAAAACGCACGTCTTCCCGTTTTCTACTGTTGTAGAATAACACAGACAGCCACACCATCTCGTGTTGTTAGAGGGTACTATTTTTGCTGATTGCTTTTGCAAGCGAAGATCAGGTAAGATGATAATTTTTACATAATTGTGTGTGTGTTAATGCCCTTAACAAAAACACTATAAACACTATTAAAAATATACATAAAAGGTTTTAGAAGCCTATTGGTCTAATATATGCCCTCTTATACGTATTTATTTATTTAGTTTGTCTGTTGTGCTGGTTCCAATAGCAATTGTGTGGCGATGATGAATTTTACAGTAAGAGTCGCAAAACTCCTGTGAAAAATACAGGAAATATGTTAGACCAAGACACTGGTCTCTCAAGGAATATAAAAAAGAAGAGCAAAGTAACTACTGCCTCAAAAAGATTCTAGCATGTTTATTGCACTCATTTTTTTTTCTGCCTTCTGTTGGTTTGATAATAATATCAGTTGACAAATTATTATTGGGAAGGCCAATGCATTGCAATGCATATCCCAAAATGATTTGTGCATTCAACAAGTGATTTATAGCCTACGTTTTTATTAACAAATCACATCATATTTGAGAAATGTATCCCATCAGTTGCAAGGACTGTTTAGGTTGCAAAGCATTTAAGCAAGAGGATGACATATTATTGTATACAATCATGTATATATGTTTTATGCACAAATGGCATATATACATGATTATACATACATTCTACCCTCAGGCACTGGCTTCAGGTAGTGCAAAGGGCCAGATGCATTTGTATTGCTTTTCTTTTTAAATTGCTTTTTTATTTTACTGCAATACAAATCTGTAACCATTCAAATTCTGTTAAAGACTACAGTTGAATGTGTGTTACCATTAGCAGACCTGTGATACGTAGACTCGAGTATGGTGGCTCTATTTTTGCTTTAGTGCAGAAACAATTAAGTTGTGATCCTCTATGGATGGGTGTGCGACGGGTTGTTCACATTCACTGTGCGTTCATTTATTTAGATTTATTCTCATCATTTACACAAGCAAACCGATTTCTTCATCTTATCTGTGCCATTATTTTGTAGCTTTTTCTTCACCAACACATCGCACTCCATCGAGTAACATTGGTGTCCCGTGATGGCGATCTGTAAAAAAGAATAGTTTCTTATTTATGACCCTGGACCACAAAACCAGTCTTGAGTAGCACAGATATATTTGTAGCAATAGCCAACAAAACACTATATGGATCAAAATGATTGATTTTTCTTTTATGCCAAAATTACTATGATATTAAGTAAAGATCATGTTCCATGAAGATATTTTATAAATTTCCTACTATAAATATATCAAAACTTCAGTTTTGATTTGTAATATGCATTGCTAAGGAGTATATTTAAAGGAAATTTTTTTTGTACCCTTAGTTTCCAGATTTTTAAATAATTGTATCTTAGCCAAATATTGTCCTATCCTAAGAAGCCATACTTCGATGGTAAGCTTATTAATCTCATTTGCATAGAATCTACCCTCATGACTGTTTTAGTACTTTTTAAACTTTATAAGCCATGCTTTTTTGGTCAAGTTGTCAACTTCACAGTTTGGTTATAATTTACAACATGAGTATTTTTCTTTTACTTCAGGAGACATTATTCATCCAATCGTATGATAGCAGCCATGTTCATTTTGCATGGTTTTTGAGAGATCAATCCACTTTTTTGACTTATTTTGACTCACAGAGATGGATTATTCTTCTAAAATTCTCAGTTTGTGTTCATCTGAAAAAAAGAAAGTCATATACAGCTGGGACAGCATGAGGGTGGATGAATGAACAGAGAAAAATACTTTCTCCCATTTCTGTTAAACTGCATAAACTAAACAGAATATGCAGAGACAGCTATACTGGTCCAGAAGCGACACACTTCACCTCATGAGCGCTCTGTTATGAACGATACAGATCTGACAACAGTTGGTGTGTTTATCTCACCCATGACTCTGGCCTGTAACCGAACTCGGACGCTGCTGTCCCTTCTGCTCCTATTAACCAGGGTGAGTTCTTCTTGCACCACTCCCTCCTGCTGAGCGCTGTACTCACAAACCACCCTCACTCCCCCTTAAAAGAGCACAGGAAGATGAATGGGAATGTGTGGAATCAATACAGATACAGAGGAGTACAAAGATAACCCAAAATGACAAGGACAATTAAAGGAAGCGCCTGAGTGACCAGGATGAGATAGGAAGACTGAAACAATCAAAAAGAAACAATCACCTAACTGCAAAGTGCCTGCGGCTTTTTTTTAGAATACAAATTGTAGATCTCTAGATCATCTAGGTCCCTAGAGATGCAACTGAGGGAAAAATGACACTACTATAAATGCACTAAGTGAGTTTCAGCTAATGGAGAGATCAATGACGGACTGAAATAGGAGTGTGACCATTGATCGAAACATGACGTCTTGCATTTGGCTTGATGTTTTATTACCAGTCAGGCTACAAGTGATCTTAACAGCTCTGATAGAGCTTATGTTTTTACAACCTTGTTTAATTTTTTTTTTTTTTTTTTTAATTACAGTTTTCAGAAATTTCTCATCATTTATTGAGTTAGGAAAGTCTTATCTGGGCTGTTTTCTCAAAGGTTTCTTGTTCAGTTCCTAACACGACTAAGGTGGCTTAAAGACCGCTGGTATTGTTCATTAATCTTGTGCCCCTGAGCAGAGCACTTAACCCAGGATGCTCCAGTGAGACTCTCTATGTAATAGGCTAAGTCTCCTGTATGTACCTTCAGTCTGTTTAACTAATGAACACCTCTTAAAAGGGTTTATGTGAATAAATGAGAATGCAAGGGTTGTAAGAAGACTTTGATAAGTGAAAGAGAATACTATGTGCATGGTAAAAGCTGGTCTGACTGTGCATTTTTAATCTAACAATGCACACAGTTTCCTGTAAGGAATACAGTATAAAAACCATTACGCCTGTGGAGAGTCCCCTTAAATCACAAAAACCAACATGTGTGTGTGTGTATGTATATACAAACACACACATTTGTATTATTTTTTGATAACATTCTGATAACTAAATTTTTCTTCATTAATGAAATTTGGCTTACAAGAAAATATGTATAAACCTCAAATATAGGTTAAAATATAATCTATGTTTTACAGTGTATATATATATATATTTATGTGTGTATAACAAAATAAATGATAAAAGTTGTATTTATTAAGGTGCTGTGATTGGTTCCATAATTAATACTATGGTAATTTGTACATGCATCATTGTGAAGGAAAAAAGAAAGGAAAAATCCAATAAATTGCATGTACATATTTCATCTTTCTGTCGTGGCTCACACACACCACAACACTACAGAAACATACCCTCAGGGCGTGGTGTGATGCGTGTTGCACGTAGTCGTGGTTTTGCAGTAGTGCGTAGTGCAGGAGAAAGGGACACATCTTTGCCTAATGATGGGACTTGCGGCAAAGAGAAGACAATTTCATATTTGTGATGGCTCCTTAAAAATCCCACCTGGATACAGAGTTGAGCAGTTAGCAATTACAGCATGCAACGCATCATACTGTTTGTTTTTTCTTTGCTTGTTTATGTTTCCATTTTTTAAAGCAATTGTTTCTTCACCTTAACAAGGTATGCACCATCAGGTTCTGAAAGAGCAGCAATGACTTTATCCTGAAGTTTTTCATCACAGCTATTGTTAATGGTAGCATCTTCATCCTCATCAGGGAAACGAACTCCACCTTTTGAAGTGGAGCCTGGCAAAAAGAAAACAAGGGTGGAGTCACAGAGATGGATACTGGACCAGAGGATACATGCTGCGATGATTAATGCAGGCTGAACCCAGTGTGGGAGAGACGTTAGAACAAACACACACTACAAGTGTTAAAAGACGAGTAGAAAGCATAATGTATAATCTAAATATAATTTTTAAAATGTATACACACAAATGCTACACAAATTTTCAGATAGACATTATGAACCCAGGAAAGACACTGACTTTTCCTTCCTGTTGCCATGTCAACATAAGGCCAGGGAAATCCAGGGATGATGATTGGCATCAATTTGATATCATCTCTAAATAACAGACAGTCAGAGAGAATGACCCCTGCAGACGAACAGAAGATACTGTGAATTATGCAATCTATGATCAGTTTGTACCATAATTTCCTATTCCCTGATATCTCAGACAGTATACATTATATATGTAGACCTATTTAAGAAATTGCATGCAGGTTATTTCCCCGTCCCTAAATTATTAATTGTGCATCCCATGAGCATTCTTGATTTGCATTTCATTGGCTTTGCAGCAAAATCCTGCTGGGTTTAGCTCCACAGGATGGAGGTCCCCCACAACTGTATATCATCTTAGTTTGCAGTAATAACTGAGGTTAAAGCAAATCATCTCAAGTTATCATTCATGAGTCCCCTTGCCCCAGATGTTTGCCCCCAAATCAATTAGATTTTTATTTTTAATTATTTTTGTCCAGAAAAAAATTCCAAAAAAAAAATTCATAAAATTTCATAAAAAATGTCTGTTAATTTTAAAACGAGCACATCTTTAAATAGCAATTAAAAATTGATTTGGCGAATTACTGAACAAATCTCCAAAATTGCTAACTTGTATTTTGGGAGTGGAACTCTATGTACAAACCTGAGGTAAACCCTGATTCTGTCCCCAGTAGATGTATCTGTCTCATGCACGCAGATGGGACTCCAGACCTATCCCGATTAATAGTGACATAAACAGCAATTTCACATTAAATCTTTGGCTTTAATCGGGGTCATTACGCCAGTTCGGTCAAGGTTATTTCAGAGAATGACAGATACATTCAAACTAAAGAGGCTTATGCTTCCGCGCTCATCCCGACTGACTTATTTCCAGCCATTCTTCCAAAGCACCCCTGCAAAATCACGTCAAATATGACGATAAGAAAAAAGAGGCTTATGCAACAATAATCACTGAGATGGACGATGCAAGTTATAAAGATGTCTATATCAGATATAGGCGGTCCCCGAGGTGTCCGCATTTGCCAGATAAACAACCCCTTCGAAGGCAGCGCCTGACGATTAGGGATCTCGTTCATAATTTATTAAAGTACAGCATGTTATGGTCTGTGTAAAAAATGGAACAACACTGAGCAGCGCGTGCCAGTGTCCCGTTTGACAACACTGACAGAAAAAAACAACTCGACATTAAAAGAGTAAGTGATTTAGCCAAAATGCACACGTTTTGTAAAATAATAATTTACCTTATGCCTTACTGCACATGGGGAAAATGCCTCGAGGCGGCTTATGCGGAACTATTTAATAGAACGTTATTGTGAGGCTTCTATTAATAGCTCCCTCTTAAGAACAAAATGAAATTGTGCAGTGAGCGCGGCTTTAAGATCTACGCGCGCGCACAGACTGTTCACATATAGTTAAAAATCCAAATAATTTAAAACGGAAATTCACTGAAATTAAACTTACCTGTCTTGCATGTACTGTACAGTGGAAGCAGATTTGTGGCGTTGCCTGAAGCGATGTGCCATCAGTCCCCTCGAACACAGCGTGCAGGTCTGACGATGCGCGCGGTCACAAGAAAAGAGCTACAGCCATTGGTTACTGGTGGTTACTTAACGTCTAGATCCTTTTTCTACCTCTCCATCATTATGTATACACAAAATGTGGAGGCAAGAGGTCCGGGCCAGTGCCCTAGTAGAACCGCTGACTGTCATTGGCTTCGAGCAGATGTGAGCTGAGGTAGTGACCACATCACAAATGTTTGCAAATGTAAAACTGATATAGATTAACAAAAATAGGATGAAAAACAATATATGGTGATGCTATAAATAAAAAAAATAAAATAAAGCTGTAGCTGTTTTAATGCACACTGCGAAAATACATCAGTTGTTTAATAACCAAAGTATAGTTGATTTTACAAAAAAAGTATTTTAAAACTAAGCTTCAATTACTGTAAAAAGCAAAATGATTTTTTATTAGTCAAAATTGTGTAACTTAAAGCAATAATAATGGGTCTTTGTTAACAAGTGGGAGTAATAGGTAGTTACTGATCAAAATATTAATGTCTTAAAAGTGAACAATTGGGTTCTTAGTGGAAACTCAGTTTTGAATTTTATATCCCCCAAATAAGTCAGTTACAGGTTGAAATTGTGATTCTTAGTTTAAAAAATATGCTGGACTTACGAAAAAAGCAAAATAAACGTGTCCATGGCACGAATAAATCGATTAAATAAAATTATGTGATTAAATCAAAAACTGCCGTAAGACTGGGTTGCTCTATTAGTTAATAGAGCAACATTATTCTAAAGTGTTACCCAAAAGTTCATGCAAAAAAAATTCTATTCTGCCATTATACTTACTAATCCTAATGTCGCTCCAAGGTCAGAAAGCTCTTGGATTTCATCTTAATTGGTGTTCTGTTTGGAACAACATACGGGTGAGTAATTAATGACAACATTTTTAGTTTTGGGTGAGCTATTCCTTTTTAAAGGGGTCACCCGATGCCACATGCACTTTTTCAAGCTGTTTGGACTGAATTGTGTGCTGGGAGTGTGAGTACACAACCACTCTACAATGATAAAGATCCACAAGTAGTTTTCTTTTAATGTAATAAAAATAAGTTGTCCCTTCTGAAATCAAGCCATTCTCAAATGCATGTCAGTGTGAGGCCACTCTAACAATAGCTGATTGACAGCAGCGTGTCACACAGACTGAACTGTTGTCTTACCTCAGACCCGCCCTGAGTGAGCCGTCATCAGACCGAGATGCAGAGACAAGCAAGACTCCTAAGAGATTGAGGTGTTTTATTGTTGAATGTATTAATGAACATCCATCCAGCCTCACCTACAGAAGCAGTGAGTATGTCTTTTAATGAATCGCAAATCGTCTTTCCTAATAATGGGCTAATTAGTAAGTTTCACTATGAATACGGCTAAAAAAAGATCCCAGCGCCTCGGAAAAGAGGGGTGGGTTCAGCGGAGCTAGTGAAGATTTAAAGGGGAAGTACACATTTCTAAAGAGCTGTTTTTGACACGGTAAAATTAGCATTTTTTACACTATCTTTGAGGAATTTTAAAACAAACTATATTACAAACTTTCCATTAAGACCCCAAAGAATCATATTAACTTGTGGAAAATTGCCTTTGTATGACCCCTTTAAGCCATGGCTACAGTTGCTGTTTTATAAACTTTTTTGGCTTCTGGTTTGTCTTACACGACCATAATAAGAACTCAGAGAGTACAGACAACATTGAAACAGAAGAGATGCAGTTGACTATTTACTGTATATTCACATTTATTTTTGTTTTACTATGATGTACAAAACACATATTTGAACATAATACATTTTTATGCTTGGTCAAGCTAAATACTAATAGGAGGTTATTTTACAATCAGATCTCCATCACCATCCAATCCGGTATTCGGTGTCAAACTAAATCACAAATTTCAAGCCTTGGTGATCATTTGCACTGTTTTGTTGAATATGTAAAAGTCATTGAATGAAATGATCTCATGGATTGTAAATTAAAACCATGTTAATTTGTAAAATTTGGAATTTTTATTTTATTTTATTTTTTTTTGTCAGACTGGGTTAGGTGGATAAGCAGGACATATGATAAGCGGGGCATCATTTTTGCCCGATTTGTTTGTGCATGGGCTGAAAAAAGGATATAAAGTCTCTGCAAAGGAGTCTGTGAAGGTAAATATCAGTGACTTTGTATCTGCGTTATAAAACGACAATTGACCTTTTTCAAAGTCCACATACACGCCGACCCGCTGTGGTTTTGGGTGTACAGCTATAGACATTGATGGTTCTGTGCGGAAGACATACTCATGCTTGTCTCGTAGACTTAGAAACCAAAATCCATTAGCTGGGTTTGCGACTATTTTTCCTTTCCTGTTGATGGAGCGACTAGCAATGCCCAAATCCCAGTCAGTCTTCTCACCCACCACAACCTCCCAGTAATGGCAGCCGGTGCTTATACCTTGGTGGCCCAGTACACAAACCACACGGTCAAACCGCTCAATTATGTCTGGCACCGCCTGGTAGCGGTCACTGCAGTGCACCTGTTTACCATCATCAGAGATAATCAGACGCGGATGGGCTGAGTCTCGATCTAGGGTCACGTCCACTGAGGAGAGAAACAGGACTGAGTTGAAAACAAGACGTTTGCAGATATAAGGTGATATAAATAGCAGATATAGGAAGGATCTGATGAAATGTTTTCATACTTGCATATTCTTGCACTCTCCACACTTCTACAGTCAGAAGAAAGCAGAAGGAAAATATTACTTTTAAAGTAAATTTGTAAAAAATTGCAGAAATAAGTGGCTTTGTACAACACAGAGTCACTCCAATCATACAGTCAAAAGGTTGGAATATTAGGCAGCAAAAACATAACTTCTTATCATGCATGAAGACTAGATTATAGCTGCTGAGAATTGCAATCACAGGAAAATCCTATATTATAAAATATATGAAAACATTTCTTTTAAATTGTAAAATATTACAGAATATTTTACAGTGACATATTTTTAGGCCTTATTGAACCTGGCTTCGAAATGTGGACTGTAACAGAAATGCAGTTCTCTGTAGTGACATTAAAACTGTTCAATTTTTATGATTTAGGCCCTTGCACTGAAATCTGTGATGGGAAGCTGAAATTGAACTGGAAAAGGAAAAGAAAAAACTTACTTTGTTGATATATTTCCTGTGGCTTTCCCATGGAAGGGCGCAAACCTGACACAACAATACATACCATAAACATGATTTTAAAAAACAGTGATGTGCACATGCAAAGATCAAAGTTCGGGTCTTAACATCTCCATGATTTTAAACAAATAATATATTTAGTGAGGTGAACCATCTGAAGTGCTTTTGATTCAAAGTACATGTCATTCTGTTCATATACACAACATTCAAACCCTTTTAATTTGAATAAATATATATATAAAAAAGTAAATATTATGTTATTTTCAGTCTACAGGAAAAGGTAATAGCCATGCAATGAAAATCTGTATAAATTATCTGTTAAATAGCAGTTCATGAGGGAACTTTATCTTACAGATTACAGACAGTCTCCTCAGCGCTTCCTGAACCTCCTCCACCATCTGAGTGACATTTCTCAGGACTGCTCCTGCTGTGGGGTCAGGAGTCAAGCTCACTTCTTCCCAGCTCCTTGTCTCAGGTAAACTACTGTAACCTGGATAAGTCTGAAAAGAAACAGCATTATATTAAATATCAGTTATACGTTGGGGTAATAAATAAAGCAAACAATACAACTGGTTTTTGACAGGTTGAGGCAGATACATGGGCAATTTCTCAAATACCAATAAATAAAACAGTTTAAGTCTGGTTTTACCTTAAAGAAGGAAACATGATCTTGGGACTGGGTCAGCTGATTGATGGTGCTGCATCTGTTTCTAAGTTCAGAGATCTCCATCTGCAGGTCACGTATGAAGGCCTGAGAGCGAAGTTCTGCAGCTCGCTGTCCCATCTCCACCACTTCCAGAAGTTCGGCCTGGGACTTCTCTACAGCTTTCATTAACTCAGCAAACATATTCACAGTACCTGCTTTCTCTCGCTCTGCATTCACCTTAAAACAAACAAACAAAGGCAATGTAGAAAACATTTCAGAAATTAGGAGAATTAAGAGAATGAGGAAACCACATGCTTTCAAACCCATATGACTATTTATATGGAAAAAAAGTATTATGAATAATATTCACACTCATATTTTTCATTCGGCAACAGTTCTCCAGATCTTGACAGTTTGTGTCTAATGATGAAAAACATAATTAAAGCAGTCAGTATGGCTTGTGATCTTCTTTGTGAACTGAACTTAAGTTTTGCCTGTGTTCTTTAGGTGATTAATGTGCACATTAAATAACACAGATGCAGCCATATCGTTTCAATAATGACCAGCACAATTTACCAAGAGCAGCACAAATTCGTTACCACCTGCTTTAAGACATGCTTTTTTGGGGGCATTAAATAATGACACAAATACCAGTCATTTGACTAGTGCAAACGTTAGTAGTAGCAGGATTCATTTTAATACTCTACTCCCATAAATGTTGCATCTGAAAGGGAAACTCCTACAAATGCGTATTCAGTAATGTCAGGGGCAAAAATAACTGCGTCCATGCCTTTTCAGAGCTAATTCTTCACTGCTCGTCTTTAGTTAATCCTTACAGTACTATTTTAACACCAAAAGACACTTTGCATTGGTGCAAGCTGTTAATAAATCTGGCCCTGAAAGTGTATTTTCATTGCTAAAATCCAGTCATTTCAATGGGAATACATGAGGATTAAAGATTTTCCTAAGCAGATTTCGTTTGTTTTTTTGTAGAGTTTAACAGATGTAGTCACCATAGCAAATCATTGCCTAAAAATACTTCAAAAAATAACAGCTTAAGGGTTTGAAACAACATGAAAGTGTGCTCAATCTCACAGTAAAACCAAACTATTTTTTCTTTCTTTCATATGAGTGTGTTGGAAATCTTTCAAAGGTTTTAGTCTAGCATAGATGCACATACTTGAATTTCTGCAAGCGATGTTTGGATCTCCTCTATCTTCCGGTCTCTGACTGTGATCAATCCTTGTAGCTCAACCTCCAAGATACGCAGCTGGGACTGAGCAGAGATACAAATTGTTAACCAAGATATTACTCATTTACTTCTCATTTACGCACCTTCTCACACTAACCTTCTTGATGTTCATCTCTCTCTTGGCCTCTGTCACAGAATGCCCATAATGTTCCCTCTCTGCACATGTTATGCAAATACATGTCTGGTCAGTCTTGCAGAGCAGCTCCAAACTATGCCCATGTCTGGGACACTGCGGCCCATTGGAATTTACTCCAGTCACACTAAAGTTTCGCTTAGGTGTCTTGGCAGGAGCGAGAGAATGAGCATCATGGGATGTCAAAGGCTCACTGGATGATGTTTTTTGGAAGCGGCTCTTCATTTCTGGCAGGAGGCCACTGGGCAGCCTGTTCGGCACTACAGGTTTGGATGCAGATAATAGGTTCGAGGGTGAATCTGTAGGTGCACTCCTTGGTGCGCTCATTGTAGTCTCAGCCATCCGTTTAAACTGCTCTGTGATCTCCTTGAGCGTGTGATTGATGTGGAGCTCGGGACGCTTGCGGAAGCTTTCCTTGCACAAAGGACAGAAGCAGCTTTTTCCCTGGCCCTCCCAGTAGGACGTGATGCATGATGAGCAGAAGCTGTGACCGCAGGGTATGGAGACAGGATTAGTGAAGACGTCTAAGCAAATAGAGCAGGTAAACTGCTCCTCTGACAGGAATTCACCAGGAAATGACATTGTGTATCTAAAAGCAAACAGACTGAATGAAAAACACAAGATATATAGGTGCACTCCAACACATCAGCCACTGCTTCAAAGATTATACATTTGGATACAATTTGGAATAAATAAGATTTCTTATGTTTTTTAAAGAAGTCACTTATGCTTACCAAGGCTGTAGTTATGAAATTGTGAAACTGTATTATATTTTAACATATTTTTACATGTATTCCTGTCACGTGATCATTCAAAAATCATTTTAATATGCTGATCTAATGCAGTTTTTATTATTTGTTATTGTAGCTCAGTTATTCATTTTAATTGTAAAAAACAAAGACATCACAATAATTTTTGTATTATTAATAGTACTTCAACCTTTTGAATTCTATTAAAAAAATGGTTTCCACAAAATATTAAACAGTAAAAACAGTTTTCAAAATTTATACTACTACTAATAAATGTTTCTTGAGCACTAAATCAGCATATTAGAAAAATTTATGAAGGATAATGTGACAATGAAGATTGTAATAAATCCAGATTGTAAAAATCCAGTTTCGGCATCACAGAAATATATTACATTTTAAAATGTATTTTAAAACATGCAGCATAATAATGTAATAATGCATATAGGCTACATAATGGTTTAACAAAATGTCCTTAAAAGGGAACAGTTGTCAGCCGTTGTAAAATGTAATTAGTTGACCTTACTTAAAAAAAGTATGCAAACTCGTTGCCTCAAAAAAATTAAGCAAAGTAAAC
>JAUMHP010000001.1:2136972-2147046 GCA_032361065.1 Enteromius trimaculatus | reverse complement strand
ACAATGAGTACAAACTATATAGTATACAATGAGTACAAACTATATAGTATACAATGAGTACAAACTATATAGTATACAATGAGTACAAACTATATAGTATACGATGACCAGCGATACAATAAGCCAGCGCAGTTGTCCCTCCATACTAAATAGCGGCATGTTGTCTACTGGCTTGTTGTCTCTTCGCTTTGTTTACTTCCAGGAGTTCCATTGGAATTTTCCCGCACGTCAATTCTGACCAAAACAGATCTAAACTGTATAAGGCCAAAATCTAAAGCTATTGGTTGTTTAGAAGGCAAAATTAGTTTAGCACTTTTGTGGCACTTAAGCAAGTCCTTTTTGGCTGATCAGTCGCCTAAAAGGAGGGACAGTGGTGCCAAAAGCAATAGTGGAGCTGCTATCCGGATAACAACCTGTTCATATTGTTAGTGGCTGGTTGTATTGCATCGCTCTGTCAAACTTTCTTCAGTTAATTGTTCAGGCTTATAGTCAAAGGTTTTTTTTTTTTTTTTTCAATTTCATGCACTTTCTGTTAAACCTATAGACTGCCCCCACACTGCAAATCTTATAGACGTTGTGTAGTGTCTAGAAGCTGGATATTGCTGAACTCCGAATGCCTATATTCTGCAACCGATTCAGACTTTCATCAACACAATCTTCTTAAGAGAGCAATGGGGGTCGGAGGTCATGTAGTGTACCAAATTTAAGTGGACTTGACAATGAAAATGTTTACAGCGCTGCACTTGTAACTTGGAAAAACTTCAAACTGATATGAAAATTTTGTTTTAGGGTTATGTTGTGCGCATCAGCGGAGGCAATGACAAACAGGGCTTCCCCATGAAGCAGGGTGTGCTGACCCATGGACGTGTGCGTCTCCTCCTCAGCAAAGGTCACTCCTGCTACCGCCCTCGCCGTACTGGTGAGCGCAAACGCAAGTCTGTCCGTGGCTGCATCGTTGATGCCAACCTCAGCGTTCTCAACTTGGTCATTGTCAGGAAGGGTGAGTATAGCTGAAAGTTAGTTTAATATGGGATTGTTATACCGCTGTACATCTACTTTGTCATCAATTTAATCTAAACAAGGCTGTGAGAGACTTAGTCTTTGCAATGGCACACTGTATAAGTGCTAGAATGTATTTTTTTTTTCTTTTTCTTTTTTCTCCTCCCCCAAGCTGATTATGGTGTTTTTGCTCGCTGTATTTGACAGATGTGGACTATCACTGTGTTAAACAACAGTACAATCCATTGAATGCAGTGTACTTTGTTTTCATTCCTGTCAAATGATTCTACTCTGACCGACGTCTATAGTGTAAAAATTATAATATATTACAAGTCTCTATGACTGACTTCTGACTTGGAGCCCATTGACACTTATTGTATTGTCAAAAAAATACAATTGGATCCAGAGCTGGGATGAGTAATGGCAGAATTGTCATTTTAAGAATCATATCCTTTATGCAAATTGACTCATGATTCATAGATGGCACTAGCAGACCCTTTCTGGTTGAATGGTTACCTTAAAGGGGGGACAGTGTGGTGCCTACAGCAACAGTGGAGCTGCTAACGGATAACAACCTGATCATGTTCTTATTGGCTGGTTGTACTGCATTGCTCTGCCATAATTATTTCCTTGCATATATGCAAAGCAAATATAAATATTCAATATATTGTTTGTGACTGGGAGCAGAGACTTCCTAGAAACCTTGAAGCCAGTAGAGAAGTAGTGATATGAAAATCTCTTAGGATTATAGTGATTTAAAAATATCACAGTGCTGGAAATCTTTAAAAAGTATTGACACACAAATCGTTTCACCAAGTTTCATATTTAAAATCAAGCAACAAATAAAATATATATTTTTGCATAAACACTAAAATAACATTACTAATGATGTTTGCATTTTAAAAGACAGTCTGATTAGATTAGCAGTGTTGTGATTAATACATTATTATTTGGAGCGAAGATGAAAACCAAAATGCCGTTAAATCTTTTCTGAAGACAGTCAGAGGTACATGCATGTAATTAATGTATTTGTATAATTCCCTTAGCACTCTTTCAAAACCTCCCAGTGTTCTGCCATATTTTCACACAAAATGAAACTACTGTGTGCAAGTGAGACCGTTACTTATCTCTTAAAACAAATATATCCAGTTATTTAGTGTTTATTCAGTTATATAGATCGCTCTCATCAAATACAGTTTTGATAATTAAAATGAGAAAGTAATTCTAACCTTTGGAAATTTGATCAAGCCATTAATTGTTCCTTTCCTAGGAGCTGGTATCTTGACTGTCCACACCATAAGTGGCCTGTTCCACAGCATTGTTTTGATTTTCCTTTTTTTTTCTTTTTTTTTTTCCTACAGGTGAGAAGGATATTCCTGGGCTGACTGATAGCACTGTTCCTCGCCGCCTGGGACCTAAGAGAGCTAGCAGGATCCGTAAGCTCTTCAACCTGTCCAAAGAGGATGATGTCAGGCAGTATGTGGTCAGGAGACCCCTCACTAAAGAAGGTAACATTTAATCACCAGACTGAGCTTTCTAAGTCAATAGTTTTGTTATTGCTTGCTCAAAGAGCTATATTTTCTATCTAAAGCTAAAAAAAAAAAAAAACAACTGTGCCTTTTAATATACTATGCAATCTACTGAAAATCTGTCAACTCGGACTGGCCAAAATATGTAGACTTAAAGTAAACTAGCAACAGTTCAATGGCACAAGTCACTAAAACAGATCTAAACTGTATAAGGCCAAAATCTAAAGCTATTGGTAGTTTAAAAGTCAAAATAAGTTTAGCACTTTTGTGGCACTTAAGCAAGTCCTTTTTGGCTGATCAGTCGCCTAAAAGGAGGGACAGTGGTGCCAAAAGCAATAGTGGAGCTGCTATCCGGATAACAACCTGTTCATATTGTTAGTGGCTGGTTGTATTGCATCGCTCTGTCAAACCTTATTCAGTTAATTGTTCAGGCTTATAGTCAAAGGTTTATTTAATTTTTTTTCATGCACTTTCAGTTAAACCAACAGACTGCCCCCACACTGCAAATCTGATAGAAGTCGTGTAGTGTCTAGAATCTGGAAATTGCTGAACTCCGAATGCATATATTCTGCAACCGATTCAGACTTTCGTCGACTAACACAATCTTCTTCATTCTAAAATATATATGTTTGCATAAACACTAAAATAAAATTACTAATGTTTGAATTTTAAAAGACAGTCTGATGAGACTGCCTCAAAGCAGTGTTGTGATTTAAGAGTACTTTATTATATGGAGCAAAGATAAAAACAAAATGCCGTTGAATCTTTTCTGAAGACAGTCAGAGGTACATGCATGTAATTAATGTATTTGTATAATTCCCAATTTAAATGTATATTTCTATTAAAATAAAAAAAAAAAAAATGTGTGAAAGGTATGCATTATTATTGAGGCACACAATTGCAGGCCCTTCTTGGCTGATCATATATTTAAAAGGGGGTGAATGTTGTGCCAACAGCAACAGTGCAACTGTTATTACTGTCTAGTTGCTATGTCAGTGAATCATGTAATCTAGATTAGATTGCTTTCGTCAATTCATTACTATATGGACCAGGAAGGTTTTAAATGTATCCAGAGACTGACCATGCTGTTTTTTGACAGGTAAGAAGCCCAGGACTAAGGCCCCTAAGATTCAGCGCCTGGTTACACCCCGTGTGCTCCAGCACAAGCGCAGACGCATTGCTCTCAAGAGGCAGCGCACACTGAAGAACAAGGAGGAGGCCGCAGAATACACCAAACTGCTGGCCAAGAGGATGAAGGTACGTGGGAGTTTAGTGATGATTCTTAAGGGTGTCTTCCTACAGTTTCACCTGGCTTTGTGTATAAATAAAGCTTCTGTTAACTTCTGAAGAAATATCTCGGTTGATTCTTTATTCCTGAAAAAGCAGACGTATAAATAAGCATGTTGTAAAAGCTGATTTTATCTATTTTTTTTTCAATAGGAGAGCAAAGAGAAACGTCAGGAAAAGATTGCTAAGAGACGCCGTCTCTCCTCTCTGAGAGCCTCCACATCCAAGTCAGAGTCAAGCCAGAAGTGAGACGTGTGCCTCACAAATAAAACATGATTTTGTTGAACGTTCTAAAAGGTGTCTTGTTTTTTCATTACCCTGGAAGGTAGTTTTATTTTTTTCCTCAACCCAAACTTAAGACATTGAGGTTTAGTAATCAAGATGATTTTGATTGTCTACCCATTTCAAAATATTGGAGTATACAAAATATAATGATAGAGCAAAATCAATAAATCTATAGATTCCTGAAGTGTCTAACCTTCTTAACCAGCAAGTTTAAATGAACCAGAATTATCCATGGAGTTCGTGTGAGGGTTATGAAAACTTCAGATCTAGCCTAGAACTAAAAAAAAAAAAAAACTTTAAATGGGCCTTCTCAATGGTAATGCGTGTAGAACAATTTTTTTTCTGGTCAGTAATTCGGATATGTCCAATACCTTTGAAATAATGTTTTCCCTTTTCTGTTATCACAATGTTGGCTGTCAGAGTAAATTTATTCTCCATGCGACCAGAGGGGGGCAGTGTGTTCATACTAACATGTAGGCGCAAGTGACATGGAAGGCAGTTTAACATTTGATGCTGTCATACAAACTACCCGTTTTTATTACTAGTAGTTAATTTATCTACACTACAGTACTTTTGCCTCTGAATTTGATGCTTGGATATCTAGTTCAGGAATAAACTTTTCTGACTAGAGTCTGAGTTCTGATTGTTCATGTTTTACCAGTAATTTGATCGTAGTGATGTAGATGTGTAATAGTCAAACTATTAGCTACAAGCACATAATCGAAACCACAGTCCTAATTAGTTTGGTAAGGAAAGCAACAAGTAAGAGTAACTTCTACTTGAATAGATAATAGTCAGTTGGAAAAACTAGTATCTCTAGTTAAAGTAAAAAGGACTGTAGTTACAACTGAGTGACGTAATAGTAACTGAAAAATCCGCAAGCTGTTATCAGAAACACAAAAGATACTATGCTAACACGGCTTGCCACACCAGACCCTTGCTGGGTGCGACACCTGTAATGTGTTTAGTATTCAAAACAGATTCTTCTGTGTGGATAATGCTATTTGTTGGTTCCTAAAATACCAAATATGTATATGTTCTGTTAATGATGATGAGCATTTGTGCGGTTGCGTTCACCTTATAAATAATGATCGATCGAACCATAGTCATTGCGCTGCTTATCATACATCAGCTTTATGGCTTTGATGCACCATTTGCCTGCTCGGTCTATAGGCACCTGATGGCAACGTTGCGTGTTTTTCCTTTTAATTTCTCCAGACGCGTCAATAATCCGCCCTCCGAAAAATCAAACGCAACAATTTGTGAGAGGTTTCTTTGATTTCAGACGTGTGAGCAATAAATACAACAGCACGTGTATTGGGCGGTCACGGCCACACGGTGTTCACGTGGCTGAGGACCAACACAACACAGCGCTGAGGAAGGCTGGCACAATATATCTTAGACCCCGATTTAAGCGACAACCTCGCAGCCATGGACCTTGAAGTGGAATCGGCAGAGTAAGCTTTATTTACTTGTTTTATTATGGATACACAACTAACGAAGCTTGTGATTTGGAATCATTTTTGTAATGGCACTAAATTGATGATATCAGGAATAAAATGCAATGTCAATATTTTTTTTACTTAAATGAGTGATCATTTTCACGTAACGTCAGCGATAAACATTGCACTAAACAAAAGTTTCGAGTAGGATTGAATAATTAAAACAGCTCTACGTCAGCATGTTTAGTTTAGGAGCATTTTTGCACAACAGCTGTAAAAAGTAATGTCGATGAAACCCTGCAGTGAAATGCTGGTTTTGTAAAGTTCAGGTGTATTAACTTTTCGCAGCGTGATTCGTCTGATCATGCAGTATCTGAAGGAAAATAATTTGCACCGCACTCTGGCGACGCTTCAAGAGGAGACGGCAGTCTCGCTCCACACGGTCGACAGCATCGATAGCTTCATCTCCGATATTAACAACGGGCAATGGGATATAGTGCTGCTAGCCATCCAGTATCTCAAACTTCCTGACAAGCTGCTCATTGACCTGTACGAACAGGTGAAATTGAAATAAGCGTCACAATAATATAATCATTTCATATCTCGTATGCACATACTGTCTTGCATGCGGTAAGCTACTATCCAGTTTGTGTTCACAACTGCTTTCTTAATGAACTGAGAGATGTCTGGTTGCGTGTGTAGATTGTGCTGGAGTTGACTGAGTTGGGTGAGCTGGGTGCTGCTCAGTGTTTACTAAAGCAAACCGACCCCATGATCATGCTGAAGCACACTCAACCTGAGCGTTACTCGCACCTGGAGACCCTTCTCACAAAACCAGCTTTTGACTCACAAGAGGTGAGTGCTTAAATCGTGTCATTCAGTCATTTAAATAATGGTTTGGTGAGATTTTAAGATGTATAAATGAGTAGGAAATTAATATTTGTAATTGTGTACCCCTCAAAAGCAAAATATTTACTTGAATTACCCTTTAATGTATCACATTTCCATTTTAAAATATTTATTTTATTTTTGTGTGTGCACGTCAAAACTGTTCAGGAAAATGTGATTTTCTTATCAAAGTGATGTACATTTTTGTTGCAAAAATTAGTACACCTTCTAAAAGTTGCAAAATATATACATGTACAGTAGTTGTAAACTACAATTGTCTTGTTAAAACAATAAATTAATAAATAAAATTGGTAACACTACAATAAGGTTCATTAGTTAACTAGTTGTCAACATTGGCTAACATGAACTAAATTAACCATACTTCTATAGCATTTAATAATCCTAGTTAATGTTAATGTGAATTTTAGCATTTACTAAACAATTTGTTTGTTAACTTTAGCTAACATGAATAAACAATGAACTGTATTTTCATGAACTAACATTAACATAGATTAATAAATAGTGTGATAAATGCATTGTTTGTTCATGTTAGCCTAATGGTAACAAATGGCACCATATTGTTAAGTGTTACCATAACATTTGATAAATATTTTCCAGTGTGGACCACAAAATTATTCATAAGGGTCGATTTGTTTGAGGGTTTTAATATTTATGCATCATATGAAAGCTTCATAAATAAGCCTTCTGTTGATGTGTAGTTTGGCTGAGATACAACTCTGAAAAATCAGAAATTTGAGAGAGCAAAAACATCTAAATATTGAGAACATTGCATTTAAAGTTGTCCAAATGAAGTTCTTAGCAATGCATATTACTAATCAGGAAATTAGGTTTTGACATATTTACTGTAGAAAATGTACAAAATATATTCATGAAACATGGTCTTATCCTAATGATAATTGCAATAAAAGAAAAAGCAATCGTTGTGACCCATACTGTTGGCTATTGCTACAAATATATCCATGCTACTTATAAATGGATTTGCAGGCCAAGGTCAAATAGATAGATAGATATAGAAATTTAAAACATTTAAAACTTTATACTTTTTATTTTAACAGAATGTATCACACTGGAAGCATTTAAGTTACAAAAGGCTGCATCTGTTCTTAAAAATATGATGGAGAAAAATAAAATGCAGATATTTTTTTGTTTGTTTTTTGTAAATATGATTTACTTGATTTACATTTCTTGCCACTGGCCTACAGGCATATCCATTGGGCAGCAGTAAAGAGAAGCGCAGGCTGGCTATTGCTCAAGCTTTTGCAGGGGAAGTCTGTTTGGTGCCACCTTCTCGTCTCATGGCTCTTCTGGGCCAGGTTTGGTAACTTTTTTTTTTCGTCATAACCTGTTGCATTCTATATATCTATTATACTGCATGTATCGCATGCCTTTTGTTTTTACAGGGCCGTATATGTGAGGGGGCTTTATACAGGTTACAGGAAACCAAAGCACTAAGGCAGTTTGGCTCATTAGCAATGCTGGTGAGTAAAAAAAACTCTACTTCTGGAGCAGTATTACATGGCTTTTTCCTTTTTTTACTTTACATCTTATACACTTTTTCTCTGCTTCCCACACTTTTGTCTTTGAAGTCATTGAAGTGGCAGCAGCACCAGGGTCTCTTACCTCCAGGTATGTCTTTGGAACTGTTTCGGGGCAAAGGTGCATTGAAGGACATGGAGGAAGAGCGCTTCCCAACTCAGCTCAGTCGCCTCATAAAGGTGCTGTAAACACAACAGTGTAATATGAATGATTATTCTTACTATTTGAAAAAGGTGGTGCACATGTTTTAATATAAGATAGAATGTAAGAAATCATTGATGGATGCTATTCCCATTTGCATTATAATGCATCTTATCTGAATATCCTACATGCTACAGGGCTCAGCATATGCCCATTTAATTGCTTTTTGTGACCTGAGGCTTTCATCTGTATCTTGCACTCTCAGTATTCTACTTTGCTCGCCATGCTTTTGGATTCATATCAACACACAATGTTTGGAGGGTTTATAGTGTCCCAAAGCAGGCTGGCATTGTCTAGGTCCAGGGAACCCTAGGGGATCCTAAGATCCTATTGAGAATAAAATTATTAAAACATAAAAAACTATATTTTCAGAGTGGTCAAAGTGAATGCATTAACTTAAAACCTCTTAAGTGCTTAATAAAATAATATGAATATATGTTTACTTTTTTTTTATTTGTCTGTTTGTGTATGTGTGTGCATGCATGATGCAGTTTGGACCAAAGTCTCATGTAGAGTGTGCACGATTCTCTCCTGATGGACAGTACTTGATTACTGGATCTGTTGATGGTTTTATTGAAGTCTGGAACTTTACCACTGGAAAAATTCGGAAGGTGAGTATATAATGGTCATACCAAAACAAAACTGCATTTCACATAAAATACCTGAGTTCGAACTTACTGGTAATTAATAGGAGGTAAAGCGTGTTTGGCATGCTGTCCAGGAAGAGGGCTCAGGGCTCGACAGACTCCCGAGCCCTAGGGTTAGCAACCCTACTGGGCTTGACGGGGCACGTTACTCACTGCCCGGCTTGAACCCTGAGCGCCGGAGGAAAAGCGAAATGGTGGAGGAGGAGGGATGCTTAGATTGAGATGCCAAGAGAAAGGGGCTTGTGCTATTTAAAGGAAGTATATTTTGCTCTGCGCATTCTCCTCTCAAAATTACTTTGCAAACATCATTTGTTTTTATATATATATATTTTTTTAAATATTGTAACTAAGTAGATATTTATATTCTATTAATGTAATAATTATGTAGCTATATAATAATTGTATTTATATATACAATAATGGGGAGAAATTGAGATTTCTCTTATACTCACCAAGTATGCATTTATTTGATAAAAAGCAAATATTATTTAAGTGCAATATTATTACATTTTAAAATTAAAAAATTGGGAAGTATTTTCAATTTTTATACACTTTCAAATATAATACCAACCCTTTAATAACAAAATAAAGGAATTAATAATAAAATAAAGGATTAAATCACACTTTAAAACATTTATTTAATCTTCTAATAATATTTAACAGTTTTAATTGTAAATATAGCTGCAAGCAGCAATTAACGGGGTTCGAGCATGTGAAGGGTTTTAGGTTGTATAAGGCAACATGGATGTATGTCTGACACTTAAGCACATCGAAAATGGACAATAGGATCACAGACACACACAAACAGACAAATGAAATGGTTAAACTATTATATTAATACAAATACAGAGACACACTCATAAACAGGCAAACATTTAAACATATTGAGCTGCAAAGTGAGATATTTGAAATAAATTATGTTATAATAGAAATGTTACAATGTCTTCATCAGCAAACATGAAAAGGACTGATTGGGTTCTCAATGAGTCTATTAGTGGTCTTCTGCTGCCATGTAGTGGTTATAAATTGCATATTTCTTAGAAATAGTGTTGAATGATAACTGTCATAGTCTTTTTTGTTAAAACTGTTTGATTGACATCATCAATCCCAGAGGCAAAGGAGATCTTTGATATTATACGAATACACAGTCTTTGAATTAATTTATGAGGGATTTAAGCTTGTTTACTCTGGACACATTGTGTTTTTGAGGCCTTTTTTAATGGTTATAGTGCTAGCTAT
>JAUMHP010000001.1:2118166-2136872 GCA_032361065.1 Enteromius trimaculatus | reverse complement strand
ACTACATTAAACTTCTGTAAAAATGTATCAGACTATTTTTTTTTTTTTTTTTTTTCATAAATCTATTAATCAACTTCAGTCCTGATCAAAACTACTTAATGTTTTTTAAAAATCCAGGATTTTTTCCTCTTTAATTTTTATAATAAAGTTATATGGAGTATGACAGCAAATTATAGTGTGTGCGAGTGAGACCTTTGTGCACTTGATGCGTCTGAGAAAATCTAAATATGCACCGCAGCTCTCAAAACTGCATGGAGTAAACAAAAACATAGCAAGTGTATTTTTGCACCTGCTGCTTTTGATGGTGAGACAAGCAGCAAGAAACATGAGAAAGGGCTTGACTTGCACCGTTTTAGAAATGATTATGCAGCCTGACCTCTCCAGTGAGCTGCAGGATGTACTGTCTTCTCCCTCTGACACCACAGACTCAGGAGAGTCAGATCCTGATTTTGTTGTGGCACCTTTATCATCCTGTCCAGCTTCCACTGAAGGCAAGGAGGATTCAGAGGATCCTGGATCTGGGTGGATTGGGAAAAACGGTGTGGAAAAAAAGTGTGGTTTTCCACTAAAGTGGAGACAACTCCCTTTCATCAGCCTGCCAGAGGCGTGACTCCAGGGCCAACGCGTTATGCCATCGCAAGGGTCCAGAATGAGGATTCTGTGTTTAATCTGTTTTTTTAAGGAGTAGATGATTGACCTTATTGTCAGCATGACCAACCTCCATGGGCGCCGCACAATGTGAAACGGTTTCACTGTTTATTTTTCCATCCATGTGGTGCATTTTTAGATTTTCTCAGACACATAAGAGGTCGTCTCTCTCTCTCTCACACACACACACACACACAATAATTCACTGTTATACTCCATATCAAAAGCCAGAAACTAAGCTTTTTTTGCACAGGCCTATCTAAAGGGTTAAGGGTGCCAACTGATCAACAGTAAAAATGACAAATTTTACCTCTTCCCAACAGGGAAAACCACCAACAATCAACAAACAAAATGTTTTTTCCCCAAATCAGTGACATCACTTATGAAATTGGCAATTAAAGAGTTAAAATCCTGGAATTTTGATTAGGACTGAGGTTGATTAACAGATTTATGCAAAAAAAAAAAAATATATATATATCTGATAAATTTTTACAGCGGTTTAACTTAATGGATGTTTTGATCCCGGACATAACAAAAGGGTAGTAAATTTGAACTATGCACATGGGTTAAATATGAATAATTTTTTCAATATCTGAGTAATACGATACCACTCTTGTTTGTTTAAGTCAGCACTGAGAAGATGAGACATTTCTAGTGCTGTGGCAGTACCATGGCATAGGAAACAGTTGTGGCAGATGCAAAAATAAATGACCTGCTCTTTGTTTCCACAGTTAAACCACAAGAAGATAATAAAAAATCTCTCCTGGCGCTTTCATTTAGCTACAGTATTTCACTAGAAAAATTTGTGTTTAGCCTTTCTTAACATACCAAATTACATGTTAACGGACAGTTTTCCATGCTCCAAAAAGGAACAAACAAATACCTTAGTACATTGGTGTCACACCGAACGACCACCTGTCATTTGCAAGCACCCCACCGTGAGTAACATACTCTCATTTTGACTAATACATGCCTCCCAGCGTGCAATCAAACTCACGCAGCTCATGCAGAACGCATGCATGACCTCTTAAAATATTTTGGGTAACTTAAAAAAAGAATGTTGCATGAGCTTGCTTATTTCTACTAGGTTACACTACAGCATATTTTCCAGAAAAAAAAAAGTCACTTCTGACTATATCCTAACGGGTCACTGTCCTAACGGGTCACTGTGAGGAATTTAAAATTTGATCAAAAACTCTGCAGGACAGTGCCCCTCCAGGAGCCGAGTTTGACACATGCTTTAACTTTAACAATACTTCGATCCGAACAGAAATGAAAAATATACTTATAAAACATTACAGTGGAATTTATTATAAGAATGGTTTATTATAAATATTTTTAAAGTGGAACAAACTACCAGCATGTGGGAAATACACTATACAAAAACATTTCGGCTACAAAAGCTTCATGCCAACTGCATTATAGAAGTTGTTTTGAAATAAAAGTTGCAGCGTGAAAATAAAAGTGACTTATAGTCTGGAAAATAAAGTATATGTGCATTATTAGATTAATTCAGACAGCACTTACTTGCTTACGTACAGGAAGTAGTTAATTAAATAATGTTCTTAATTGTATGCTTACCATCTGGTGATCACAACAGTCTCATATGGAGCACTTTTTGAAAGTTGGTAAGGAGCATCTGCTAGATGTCTTAAATGTAAATGTCTTGTAGCCCCAGACAGAAGCATTATGCATAAAATAAGTATAGAATGAACTCAAACCTCCTTCTAAACATACTTAATACATTGTTCAGTGAAGTTCTTCCTTAATAAGTTGACATGCTCTCAGTTATAATCCAGCTATAGGGTTTTTGCAGGTCTTTGACTGAAACGTGCTGCTTAACATGCATGTATGCAAGCTGGACAAATCAAAGCTACAATAGCATTCTGTAAGAATTTAGGTCTATTTGTCTGACTTCACAGAAATCTGGCTAAGAAAACAGTTAATATATTTTAAAAAGCGCTATATTTTTTAAATCAGGCTTTAAAGAACATGTAAACAAATTTTAAATAATAGTCTAAATAAAAATGAAGCTAAAATATGTGTGCAATATAAATTTCCCCAATTACACTACATAACAGAAATGGTGTCAGTTACACATTGCAATGACCAACAGCACTACAGGCAGCTACAAACCTTGAAATGTTGCACCAAGGGTAGCTTCTCTGGGAAGAATGAAGTGCACTCTGGACACTTGAACACACATTTACGATGATGAAAATGTTGATACAACAACTGCTTCCTCTTAAAGACTGTTTCACAGGAACACTTGTAGATCACCCTGCATAGAATGAACCCGAAGTAACTCCTCAGCACAGAGCTAGGAACATTTATTAAGACTAAAATTAGGGTGTAGCAGATCAATAGATGCACTTACTGATGGTTGGGTTCACTGCCACCATGCTTGCTTTTTACATGCATCAGACAGCCATCAGAAGATTTGAAGGCTACAGGACAGATAGTGCACTTATAGAAGACCTCACAATGCTTCTCCTCAATGTGACTCTTCAAGAGGGACAGGGACATGAAAAGCATTTCACAATGCAGACACCTGAAAGAAATTTGAGTGCATCAAAAAGAGGGAGAGCGCGAAAACAACACAAAAGGCATTCGTGGTCTCAGAGAGAAAGTTCATTTTTCTAGAGGTCACAGTTCAAGGTACTTACGAGTACCCAATTTTACGGGCATAGTGGAGACAATTCTCTTTCACATGCTTCTGGATGTCCACTGAGCGACTGAGTGCCCCACATTCAGGACAGCAATAAGGAGATTTGTGTGAGTGAATGCGTTGATGGGCCCTGTAGCTGCACTTGTTGGGTAGCAGCATTGAGCAAACCTTGCACATCTGCATTTAAAGAAAGCAAAAACAAGGGTCAGAAACATAGAAGAGCATCCACAGGAAATGCAAGGAAAACATCTCTTCAAAAAAAAAAAAACACTGTTCATATACTGTAGAGCATGTGCCAGGTTCTTAGAAATATACTCTCTGTATTTATATCGACTTTGAAAAACACTCGCTCTTTCTCTGTATACTAGAATGACCCATCAAGTAAAAGATATAACATTTCTTCCTGACACCTTAAAAACAGGCTTACTTTTCCATTATCATTATTTTCAACAACAATAAAAATTTATATGGAAAGTATTACATTTTTTAAAATAGTAATTCAGAATTAATTCAGAATTTTTTGGTTTATATAACTGAAATTCATATTAAAAATATCACATACTACATTCGGAACTAAACTTGCCTTATGTCAAAATGTAAAATGTCAGCTATTTTCAAAGACCTATTGACCTTAACAATCATGGGGGTCCTTTCTATGCTTTTTTTCTGCATGAAAGAGGTTTTTAAATAATATGATAGAGAAGCAGTTAATAAAACACACACACACACACACAATATTATATATATATATATATAAAATTATATGCAATTTATTTATATATACTCTATACTGTTTATCAACAAAGGAGTGTTTTTCTATGTACTCACAAAAATATTAGTTCAATAATAATTTGACTAATAGTTAATACAGTGGCATAGTGATTGCATGTGAATTGAATATTTTATGTATTTCATGTACTCAAAAAGAATGTCACTGACCTGACTTGTATTAAAAGTTATGCTTTGTAATTCCAGTAGTTGATTTGACTCACCAGTCCATCAGCCTCCGTTGATCTCTGATAGTGACCTGCAAGTGCTGTGCAGTCTGTCATCTGTTTATTACAGTCCAGACATTTGAATCCATGTTTAATAACTTTGTCAGGATAAAGTGGCAAGACCACACGGCTTTTGGCTGCCTCTGAGGCGGTGTTCCCGCATTGTATCTGATTTACAGACTGCTTAAGCTTGGTGGGCGCCAACATCTGCTCAACAGCAATGGGCTTCATAAATAACTGTGTGCACTGCATCACCATGCCTTTGTTCTTGTGATCTCGAGCATGTGCCAGGAGAGCACATTTGTTAAAAAACACCAAGGTTTTGGAGCAGTGAGTGCATGCGACTTCAATGTGCACACTCCTACGGCTGTAATGGTAAGCAAGACTCTTTTCCAAACCGAAGGAGTCTCCGCATTCTAGGCAGCAATAGCCCTGCGGTGGGAGTCTGATATTGGTGCCTGGTGGTGGATTCAGGTCAGGAACATATGTTGGCACTGGGTTTGAGTAATTCAACAGTCTGTTTAAGGTTCCAGCTGCGGTATTTGGAACAACAGCTCGTGTGTTTGGAGAGACTTTTTTAACTTGATGCACCAATGGTACAGAACTGCACACCATTGATGATGATAACTGAGAGGGCTCCTGTCTATTAGTGGAAGACCTTGCTGTAACCGAGGCAGCTACGCTATGTGGCACAAGATTTAAGTTCGCTAAGTGTAATGCCTTCGGTAGGTAGTTTGTATTGGCAAAAGAACCAATCTGTGCAGAAGCAGCCTTCTTTTGCTTGCTGCCACCATGCGCTGTCTTTAGAGCATGGCCGTTACTTTGAGTTTGAAGTTTCTTTGATTTAATGCTGGATTTGCTCCCTAGTAAAGGTGTCTTTGAGGCTTCCTGCTTTCCATCTTCAAAAATTACTTCCGAAATAGTATCGTTTGAACGATACAAAGGCAATGTTTTCGAGTAGACATCTTCAACTGAAGACTGCGATGGCGATGACCCAAACGGTGATGTAAGATCTTCTGTTTCAGAGTCTGGCAATATGCTCGTAACGGTGCGTTTGATTTCTCCGGATGAAGTTTTGATTGTCTTTATTCTGACTCGTGGGATGGCTGGAGGCGAGCCAGTAGCGACAGCTGGAGATGCTTTACCACTGCTGTCACTGCATATACTCATTGGGCTGTCAGGCTGTTTCACGAAACGTTTCACCACCTCCAGAGGACTTCTTGGGCTCCTTGGAGATATTGGTATTTTTGGACTAATTTTCATGGACTCTTTTGGGGTAACTGGGAAGTCCTTTAAATTAGTATGCCCACCTGGATCCTTTTTAGCATTCAGGGCTGCTAAAGCATCAAGGCAAGATGACAATCTGGAGCTGTGAGCTTTGACACACGGACAGGGAGGGGAAATGCTCGTCTCAGGAGTCGAACACGCATTTATTCCATAATCTTGGATGCTGTCAATTTTAGTCTGAGAATTTTGTTCAACGGTATCATCTTTGAAAGAAGAGCCATCAGACCCAAGATCATCCAAACCTTTTGAAACAGGATGTCTTTCATTGCACGTCAAGCTGGATGTGTCTGGTTTTCCATGACTGTCTAAAACAGGAAGAGGCGAAGACGTAAAGAGTGAATCAGATGGGAAGAATGAAGCCTCTACAGATTTTGGACGGTCATCGAATCCATTGCTATGAATGTCTTCAGATTCTGGACTGGATATGGGGCTAAACTGGGGCATAGATGCTGATAGTGAGGGAACTTTTTCATTCTTGTAGAGGACAGGAATCTTTTCCATAGAACGTCTTGAGCAATCTCCATTGACGGAAGAGCTATCCAGACTTGGAAGGCCGGAGGGATGCGTCTCCAGTGAGCCTGCTGAACTCTTGAACCCATTCTGTAAAAGGTGTCCCAATTGAGAGCTCTCCTTCTCCACAAGATTTTCATAGGAGTTCTGTCGGCTAGTGTTCTTTACAATAACACTGACAACGGGGGCATCGGTTGTAGGCACTGGGTGAGGGGTCAAAACCGTGGCATCCATTAACATTTCCGGGTGCTTAAGGTGTCCCTCTCCCTCATCTTGATTCCCGTGAATGGCTTCTTTGGCATCCAGACTGGTAGCATCAGGGATGTCAAAGGCAGCCAAGAGATCATCAAAATCAGGGGTCTTCATATCACCCATGATTGGAGGCTTTCAAAACCTATAATATGAGGCAATAATATGAAGGGAGAAATAAGTCACAATATATGCAGGTCACATATGTGTAAAAATAGTAACTTAATACCAGTTTTAACAGGCATAAAACTACATCACAGCATCAGAATCAGCAAAATACACACATACAAACTAATTTAATTGTAATCACCATTTGATTCCTGGTTAATTCATCTCAGCAGTTTTTGGTATCCATCGGTTTTTCTGCTGCGCTCCTTCATCTGTACTGCACTGACATTTCCAGGAACTTCCATAGTACTGGTCCAGCCAGCTCAAAGACTTGTTTATGGAAACATTGACTCCATTCTAAGCTTTTTAACATTACAATACTGTATATGTATACTGTATATTTTTTGCCCGTCAAATTTACCTTCGTATAGTCAAGACAGCCTGTCACCATCACCTAAATTAGTTCAACATGAAAATTCTCGCAGAATTAGTTTTAGACCGACAAAACACCTTTGTACAGGCGTTACGTAAATAAAACAACAACATTTATCAAAAGTTATGAGTTTTTCGTACGAAAAGGTAAAGAGCTAGCGTTAGCTTATATGCTAATTGAGAAAACAAACCTTCGCCAAGCTAACAAACCCCTTTAAAAACATTGCTCAAATTAGAACTACTTCACCCCGTTACACATAACCTGTCGTTTTATATATGTTAATACAGATGAGAGAGTATTTATGAAGAAATGAAAGCGGTTCGTATTGGCAGAAGCGTTAGCGGTACAGTCGGGTGAGCGCTTCTCTAACGTTAGCTGCTTGCTTGCATCCCAGCTCTGTAAATAACGCAAACCCGCGGTAATAATAAAACAGTCTGCGGGTATACAGCCAAACACGTTTTTAAAGCAACCTTTCAAAAGCCATGCAAATGGATGAGCAAGTCAACGTAAGGTATGATTGATTTGTGAGGTTTATAAAAGTGAGTTGTTTACAGTTGCTCGCTGTCTGCTAGCTAACAGCTCTCTTCCCTTCCTGTGAGCGCGAGGACCCCGCTCAACGCCACACACGGGCCGTGGCTCAAATCCTCAGTAGCTGCCTACATAGACTGCATTTTCGGACAGCGTCCACCACCATTTAGAAGACGCAAAAGCGCCTACGACGCGCAAAAAAGCTGTATAGGCTCAACCACAGACAAATAGCGATGTCTTCACAAACAACAAGAGCAACTAGCCTGTCTCATAAAGCATGTTTATAAGGGTGTCTGTTTATATAGATGGGACAAATTACATTTAGGAAAAAGTCGTACGACTGAACGACTTTGCACATTACAAAGTAATTTGTCATCGTCTTTTACTATTAGGCTCTTTTTTTTTTAAAGGCGTTACCATAACATTTTCAATTTTT
Organism: Enteromius trimaculatus; assembly: GCA_032361065.1. Lineage (NCBI taxonomy): Eukaryota > Metazoa > Chordata > Actinopteri > Cypriniformes > Cyprinidae > Enteromius > Enteromius trimaculatus. The sequence goes on along the minus strand of JAUMHP010000001.1, from coordinate 2,129,010 downwards.
GACTAGACTTTTTTTTATATAACACTGATGACATTATTTTAGATTAGCTATAGATTAGACAGAAGGTTAAACTAAGTTTCAGACTTTGACAGGGTGGAAACGCGTTCTGTCTATCGAAAACAATATATTTCTAAAGAAACTGCCAAGATAAAGGCAGGTAGGATTTGGGTTAACTTGTGCCGATAACAAGTGTATTTATTAGCTCATATAATCACTGGGATAACAAAAAACACAAATTCCTTTGGAAATACGTAGCCTGTTGATAATGAACGCTTAAATGAACAGTCAGATTCCGCAATATCAAGTTATCACTTTATATCAATGTCCAAATACAGTTGGCCTTTTCCTAAATACTTGTGTGATTCTTTGTGATAGCTTCTCTGTTATTAAATATAGTTTCCACAAAATGTAGGTAAGCACTGATCTTAATGTTTCACGTGCTATTTCTTTTAAAACATTTCCATAAAACAGTTACTAGTCTTTTCAACCTGATCAAATAGGTTTAAATATTGTGCAATTACATACACATAGAGTAAGAACTGCAGTAGCTGAATTCATTGCCTTTGAGACAGTAGAAACAGAGGTGAAAGTGCAAATAATCATGTTTTTTTTCTTTAAATAACCAACTTCATATTATAACGTGTTTTTTTTAATAAAAAAATTCTAAAAGTTAAGATAGTAGTCTAGATTATCTTAATCTGAAGTGTCTTTGACAAGATATGCCCAGGAACGATTATGATTATGATAAATCACAACATTCAGTTTGTGAAGTGGACACATAAAATGAGCAGGAAAGACTTGGTTGATATTAGTGAATCATGACTGCTTGCTCTAGCAAAGCACATAAAATGTCTTAATGAATATCTGTTAATGTGTTTTGTACACACTAGGCCTTCAATAAAATGCAGTGATGCACAATGCGTTCTATTAAACTGCGAGTCTGCGTCATCTTGAGTTAACTAAAAGGTATTAGGCACCATTTAATTTTATGAGTTTCCATGAAAACAGTAATAGATTCCACATACTGTGGAGATACCATCATAAAACTTCAGTTTAGAGATGGACAGACTCTACGCTTTACATCATTTTAAAAATAAAAATCAAATTTATCTAAAGCTGGATGTTGTGCATCTTTTTCTTTAGCTTATACAAGGACAAGACTATAACATCCAGTACACTCATGCATTTGAGAATACTAGTAAATTCAAAAAAAAAAAAAAAAAATGTAATGATTAAGTGGAGATTAATCATTCTCCATATATCAATAGGAGCAGCACAGGCTCAGATTACTGCGGGCTATTGTGTTAGTGATGTGTTCTGAGTTCAGGCATGAAACAGAATCAATCCCTATGTGCTACAGTGGCATCTAGCGTCCTAATTGTGTAAGGCTGGTAGTTTTTGTACACTAATTTTGTTTTAAATAATGTATTTTGTGTTCAATTAACTGCTTTTCTGTGACCAGGTGTCATTAAAGTCTTCTATATTATACTGTAGATATAAGTACCAGGACAGGGCCCACTGATAAAAATTGTGTCCTGTGAATCCATATTGCTGCTTTTCATTGTTAGACTTACTAATTATGAAAAATGAAGAAATCTTTAAAAGGACAGGTCTATATGTGACCCTGGACCACAAACCAGTCATAAGTAGCACACTATATTTGTAGCAATAGCCAAAAATGTACTATGGGTCAAACATTTATTTTTTTCTTCAATTGGATTTTAAGTAAGGATCATGTTTCATGAAGATATTTAGTAAATTTCCTACCGTAAAAACATGTAATTAGTATTATGCACTTAATTTGGACAACTTTAGGTATTTTCTCAATATTTAGATTTTCTTTTTTGTTTTGTACCCCCAGATTCTAGATTTTATCTAGACTTTTATGACTGGTTTTGTGGTCCAGGGTCACATATTGTGTTTTTGTATCAGCTATCAGGGTTTAATATATCTAGTTTTGATTGGTCACTGGTCTCTCATTATCTTATCATATGGATAATATGAATGATTATACTGGCTCCTCCTCTTCAGGCACCTGTTCAGCATGTGACTCTGCCTCTGGGACGGCCATAGAATTGCAGGCCCTTTGTCACATTAAACTTTTTATTCCTGATAGTTTGTTTTCATTCACACTTTGTATCTTGTTGGAAATAAGGAGGAGCTTCATTGCTATAAATGATAAAAAGATGCTGTTTCATGAATACTCAGTGTAGTAATTCCTAACTAGCAATCCGATAGCAATGTGCAAGTGTGTTGAATAAAAACACATTAGTGTGTAGTTAATTAATGATAAGATTTCCAAGTGGGAAGAGTATATATCCCAGCTCAAGGTTCAAGACCCAGCAGTTGTCACAGAGAACGCAGAATGAGTAAGCCATTTATTTACCTCTCCATTCTTTAGAGATTTACAGGTGGTTTTTATACCATGGTTTGAGTAAAGGAGGTGTTGGTTTTATATATGTGGGTAGTAGTTAATAATTGTTTTGATGAAATGTGGAAACGGACGTGTTTTGAAGCGTTCAGCTCCTAAGGAATTGTTGGATGAAGGTTCACTAGAGCCAGTAAACTGAAACTTTCTTTACAGTGGACAAAGAAGATTTACAGTTGACAAACGTCTCGTATGGGAATGAACAAGGTGTGGACAATCCAGCATTTGTGAAGGTAGGCTTGAGGAAGTGTGAGGTAGTGCTCTATAAATGTTAAGTTAAATTTTTTTTTTTTTAATTCTGTTCTTAGGAGGATAAATTAACAGATGATCTGAGTGAAAGTGACATACAGGAGTCAGAGAAGGAGTCAAAATCATGCCTAAGGTGTGGTTGTGAATCTAATCTGTAAATACGACATCATTCAGATTTTATTGTCACATTATTTGGAAATGAGATTCCTTTGAAATTACATAATGTCATCCTAATTAAGAAATATACAGAAACAAACTCTGTTAATCACAAGTCACGCTGTAGGACTTTACATGTGCAAGATCTTTAGCTATGTATTCATTGTTCGCCATAGAAAAGCATGCATACCCATCACGGCCACAGAGATCTTCTGCAAGACACACTCCAAAATAATCAAATACATTGCTTTGGGAATACTTGCTGCAGGTAACATTTTTCCCAGTTTTATATCTAGAATTGTTTTTAATTTAGCATGCTGATATGATGAGTCACTTCTGAAGTAAATAATGTTCAATATGTTTCTGTTTTAAATTTTAGGTTATTTGGCATACTTCATTTACGCATGTTATTTAAACTTCCAGAGGGCAATTGCTTTGGTTGTCCTCACTTGTCTGGGGGTGTTTATTCTTGTGTGTGAACTGGTGAAGAAGTACAAGGGTGACAGCATAAGAAAGTTCTTCAAGCCTGTGCAAAGGTGTTTCAAATCCAATATCAGATGGATAAAGTGGTGAGTTTGACACCGTTCTAAGATTTATGATCTGCTTTTAAAGTTTTTATCTCAGGCTTATTGTACAGTATGCTGACTTGCAGCTCAAGAAAAAAAAAATCGTAATATCAATGTTATCACATTGTGCTGTGAAGTTGGAATACTTTGTAACATTCTAAATGTCACACAACTATAATTTTGACTAATGCAGTGCACCCTTGCTATTAAGAAATTAGTTTTTTAAAAACTCCCACTGACATCAAACATTTCAGTTATATATTATTAGTTAGTTGGAATGGTTTGGAGGTGACTAAAAGATCTGTTGAGAAGAGAACTACTCCCACTGGATTTTTCTATTGTATATTTGAAGAGTGTTTAGCCTGCTGCTAACAAGTTGCTACAGTACATCATGGCTACAACTAGCACAATAATGTTAGCTATGTACTTTAATTGCAACTTGTTAGCCAAGCTGGGAAATAGCTTATATCTGTAAGCTTTTGAGTGTTGTGTTGGACAACAGGGGGCCAAAGTGATTGAGAACCACATCTCTACATAAACAGAACAATATGTGATTTTAAAAACAGGAACCGTAACTGTGCACGTACCATGGATGAGATGTATAACAGAAATATGTGGACTAGTGTGAACAATGCAGATAACCAGATCACAGTTCTAGGGGAATGTCTTCATGTCTTTAATTTGATGAAAATACAAGTCCTAAATCTTCACATGATGATCAATCATTTAAAAAGTAAATCCAAAAGTCCACAGTTAATCCCGAAGGCATACAAAAAGTTCACAGGAATTCATTCAAAAACAAAAGAAATGTCAAGCCTTCCAGAAAGTAATTCCCATCAGTCCACAAAGTAAATTTTAAAAAGCATTCATTAAAATTAGCAAAGAAAATTTGTGAGTGACTCCAAACAATTTCAAAAGACATGTCAAAAAATCTAAACAAAGAAACAATGCCAGATGCACAAAGCTATATAAATCCAGTATGCAGAGCATGAAACTGACCTAGACTTGCTCAAGGCATGGGAAACATGAAGCAAAGCTCTCAAGGGAAGGGTGGCTTAAATGCACAACCAGAAGCAAGGCACAAGTGAAAACTATTAGACATAATGACAGAGACTGAAACCCAACTAAAAAGCAGTTGGGGCTTCTAGTGGCCAGAAATAAGTCCACAACCCTGACAGGACCCCCAATTCAGGGTCAAGGATATCCCAGGCAGGGGCCTAGGAGCAATCCTCTGGGCCATAGCTTTCCCAGTCCACCAGGTACTGAAGGGATCTCCTTACAGTATGTGACGGGACCATGTAAGCAGGCTGGCCCTCAGTGATCGGAGAAGAAAAAGGATGTCTGACTGGAAAGAAGAAGAAACAGCAGGCTATAGTAAAGACACATGGAAGGTGGGATTCATTTTTGTGATGTAGACAAGAACAGACGGTTGGTAACTGGATTTGCTTTCCTTGAAATAGCCTATGGAAAGGACTGATGAATCACTTTGGATTTAAACCCAAACTGGCACTCAAAGGCATGCTGATTGCTGAGGAATGCAGTGTGTTATGAGTATACTCTTTCCAGTTGACAAAAGATGCCCAAGATATTGGGTTGTTAGCTAACTTGGGCATCCGGCCACATCTGCCTAAGCCTCTTCCTTAATTGTAAACCTCCAGAACTTTCTTAGAAAGAAATCAGTGTCCAGCTACAGTGTCAGGTTCAGGTTCTTTCCTATCTAACTGGATCCACCACCTGGTTTCTTTGTATGAATGTGCCTACATTTGTTAATAACTAAAATAATCAAAAGAGATAATACCTGGACAATCTAATAAAACCTGTATAATGGATAAAGGTATTTGGCAAAAAGAACATACAGTACTGGAGGATCTTCCCAAAGTATTAAAAATGTGTGTGGAGCAACCACCTTAGAGCTAAGAATAATGAGACCTACTGGCTCCTCTTGACCAGTGGGTGAAAATGTTAGAGACTGGGAGTCTGGTTTCAAATTCTTGGATCCTGGATGATAGGACAAGGTAAAATAAATGGTTGAAAAACAGTGACCATCGAGCCTGGAGGATTGAGTTGCTTAGCTTGTGGGATGTATTCCAAATTCTTGTGATCTGTGAGGACTAAGAACTGGTGTTGTGACCCTTCGAGCCAGTGCACTTCTAATTCTGGTTTGACCACCAACAGTTCTGAATTTTCCACATCATAATGTCTTTCATCAGGTGTTAATCCATGTGATGGAGAAGCACAAGGTTGAAACTTGTTGTCAACCCCTTGCTGTGAGAGAATGGCTCCCACTCCCACATCCGAGACATCAGCCTCAACTACAAATGAGTTTTCAGGATCAGCTAGAGTCAGAAAAGGAGCACCGGTGAAACAACGCTTTAGACATCCTCTGCCTCAGATTTCCACAGGAATTAGGAGGTTTTCCCTTTGGTAATAGGTTAAGAGAGGTGTTGCTACTGCATTGAAGTTCCACAGAAAAAGTCCAAAGGACATAACTTGATACTCAGGGGTGTTGAATGCCTTATGGACACCACATGATTTGCGTTGTGCAAGTCAAGTTTGGTGACTTGGCTCCTTGAAGCATCTCAATGGCAGAGAACAATGTAGTGAGAGCTTTCTCAATATAACTGTCAATAGCTGCCTGCTCTGGAGGAGACAATGCCCTATTTTTCCCCTCTTGGGGGAATAGTGCCTTGAAGCAGATCCATGGCAGAATCGTATGACCAATGAGGTGGTAATCTGGTGGCCTTGCGCTTACTGAAGACCTCCTGGAAAGAATGATACACAGGGGGCACTAGAGAGAGGTCGATGAGAAGTCATGGGAAGCCCATGATTAAAGGGAATGAAGGAGACTGGATGAGATGGAAAGATATCTTCTCTTGGTGTTGAAGAAAGGAGAGATGTGGAAGTGTTTGGTGAATGATTTCTCCATGACCCAAAGGTCAGATGTTGGGCTTGCTTGGCCCCCTGATGAGCAACTGCCCCATGAAAGTCCTGGGCATGTGGCAAATCTGCTGGGTCTATGTCTGGCTGAGTGTAACTGTCAGAAATGTGTGGACAGGACTATCAAAAGAGGTGAACCCAAATGCAGATAACCAGGTCAGAGTTCTGAGGTCATGTTTTTACATCTTTAATTTACTGAAAGTCATCTCTAAATGTTCCAATAGTGCAGATAGGTTTGACAACATTTTCTAAACGGAAATCCCAAGAGTCCACAAAGTAAATCCAAAAGGCAAACATAAAGTTCTCAAGAGTCCATTCCAAATCAAATGAAATGTCAATATTTCCAAAAAATAATTCCCATCTGTCCACAAAGTAAATCCACAAGGCTTTCAAAAGGTTCACAGGAGTCAATTAAAAAACAAAAGAAATGTCATTGCTTCCCAAAAGTAATTTCCATAGGTTCACAAAGTAAATCCAAACAGCATTTAAAAAGTTTACAAAGAAAATCTGTGACTCATCAAAAAAACAAGAAGAAGAAGTGCAATGTTAAAAGCCCTAACCATAAATACGACAAGACTGAAACCCAACAAAAAGACCTCTAGTGCCCAGAAGTAAGTCATCAACCCTGACAGATGTATTTCTCTGTGTTTTAGGGTATTCATAGTCATTGTGGTGGGACTGCTGGTGGCATGGCTGGCAATTGACACACGGAAGCGCCCAGAGCAGCTCATCTCTTTTGGTGGTGTCTGTCTTTTCGTTGTTGTCTTATTTCTCTTCTCTGCACACAGAACCGCAGTGAGTAATAAAACACGTATTCCTGCCCACATGGTTTATACAACATGCTTATCTCAAAATGTATTTTTTAGACTTTGGATTTCCTACAAACATTATCGGATTGTTAAGGTTACACCTATCATTTCCCAAGGATGAGACAGTTGAAGATGATCAAGAAACATTATTAATTTATTGAAAATGTTGTTTACATTGAATTCTGATTAGGTGAGCTGGAGCACAGTCTTCTGGGGACTTGGTTTACAGTTTGCCCTTGGCCTGTTTATCATTAGGACAGAGCCTGGTCTTATAGCATTCGAATGGCTTGGAAAGCAAGTTCAGGTATAACATAAAACATCATTATTATGATGTTTATTAAATTAGAAAAATGCAAAATGTGCATTTTCACAGCCTTCTGGATGCCTCTGTATTGTGTAAACTAATATAATGTCCATCATACTCTACATAAAGTTAATGTGCTTCAATCTGTGGTAACTTATTACAACAAATACAACAATAACTGATTATTTCAAATGCATGAGAGCATGAAAAACAGTATTTGATATGGCTGCTATGTTCTAAATCATGTCCGTCTTTCTTTTTTTAGATATTTCTGGACTACACTAAATCTGGATCATCATTTGTGTTTGGAGACCTCATTGAAGACATATTTGCTTTCCAGGTTAGTAATGGCACGTACTAGACATAAAAATGTATGGGTGGGTTTATTTTTAATACTGAATGTTGCTCGATACTCACAGGCTCTGCCTATAGTGGTGTTCTTCAGCAGTGTAATGTCAGTGCTGTACTACCTAGGTGTGATGCAATGGATCATCACAAAGGTAAAAATGAAACGTCCAGTCTTGTATTCCTTTAATCTATGAGACTTTCAAGATATGTTCTTCATATGGATGTATTAATAATGTATTTTTCTATGCCAAGATTTCCTGGGTAATGCAGGTAACGATGGGAACCTCCTCTACAGAGACTCTTAGTGTGGCAGGGAACATATTTGTTGGTCAGGTTGGTTGTTGTTGTCATTATTCCTATAATGTACATAATTATTAAAAAAAATCAATTGTCTTAAAGCATTTCATGACAAATTTATATGTGCATCATTTTCTTAAAGGAGAAGCTCCTTATTAATTGTAGCTCATTACTATCATAATGTTTTTGATTTTTTTCCAGACAGAGGCACCACTCTTAATTCGTCCTTATCTGAAGGACATGACCAAATCTGAGATTCATGCTGTCATGACTGGAGGATTTGCCACCATTGCAGGCAGTGTTATGGGTGCATTCATCTCATTTGGTGTATGACAACATACTTTTTTTAAATTATTTATAAAAATTTTAAAGATTACATTTATTAAATGTATTACTTTCACGAGAAGCTGGAATGTTTAGTTCTTTAGTTTGCAGTTTGTTCAAGTTATACTAAATCTCCTCTACACAGATTGATGCCTCGTCTCTGATTTCTGCATCAGTGATGGCTGCTCCATGTGCTTTAGCCATCTCCAAATTGTCCTACCCTGAAACTGAAAAAAGCAAGTTCAAATCCAAGAGTCAGATTAAAGTTGATGGCGGGTGGGTTCTCCTGTTGAATATGAACTTTAGGTTTCAAGATAATGTATGTTGCATGTTAAAATGTTTTGTGTATGTGTGTGTTCAGTGGTGAACAGAATGTCCTGGAAGCTGTCAGCAGTGGTGCATCTGCATCAATAGGACTTGTGGCCAACATCGCTGCTAACTTAATTGCTTTCCTTGCCATTTTGGGCTTCATAAATGCTTCTCTGAGATGGTTGGGAGGCATGGTGGGATACCCAGAGGTCACTTTTGAGGTGTGTATTACCCAATCCTGTGTGGCTTTTAAAAAAAATTTTTTTTTAATATAATATTTTTTATTTTTATCTGTATGCATGTAACAAAAAATAAATAAATAAAATAAAATAAATTTATGTGATGGCAAAACTGAATTTTCAGCAGCCATTACTTCAGTCTTAACAATTTTTTTATTTATTTAAATTTTGTAAATTAACAAATCTTAAAAAGAACAGCATTTATTCAAAATATAAATATTTTGTAACATCCTAAATGTCTTCACTTTCGTCTAAATGTCTAAATAAAAATATAGAGCAAACAAACTGCCTCAAACCTTTGAAGGGTAATGTGCTTGCAAGTCAAAAGGAAGCACTCATAATCCTCATCCTACAATTCATTTCATTCAGAAGTGTTTTAAAAGACTTGTTACTCCTCAGTTGATCTGCTCCTACGTGTTTATGCCGGTGGCCTTCATGATGGGAATTCCGTACGAGGACTCTTTTACAGTGGCTGAACTTATTGGCACTAAACTCTTCCTCAACGAGTTTATAGCCTATGAGAAGCTGTCAGAGCTCAAGAACAACAGACTTAATGCCATGTTAGAAGATGGCGTGGATAAAAATTGGATCTCAGTAAGTATCGATGTAATATCTCATCAAATTGTGTATAAATACACCGTTAATAAAAAAAACAGTCAAATGCCTAACCTGACAAATATGTTGTCCAAACTACTTGCAGGTTCGATCAGAAATCATCTGCACCTATGCACTGTGTGGCTTTGCTAATTTCAGCTCTCTTGGTATTGTGATTGGAGGCCTGTGTGAGTATCAATTAACTTGTTTGACGTGTTCTTAAAGGATTTTAGTGCTAATAATGTACCTTTATGACTTCTTATCACTTTTTCAGTATCACCTACTTTTATAACATATAATTTACTGATTTGTTTTTTTTTATTATTATTATTATTATTCCATAGCCTCTATTTGTCCACCAAAGAAGAGTGTCATATCTACTTTAGTACTCAGAGCCTTGTTCACAGGCACGTGTGTTTCCCTGATCAACGCCTGTATTGCTGGTAAGAAACCTGTAATTATTCTAATATGTGTTTTTAACTTTTTCACAACACCACAGCTTTATCATCACACACCATTAGTTTAAATCAGCAGATATTTTTATTCAAGCAGCTTACATTGCATATTAAATGGATAGTCTCCATGTGGACAGTGATGGGTTATCCCAGGTCCAAACTTTTAACGTAATATCAGTAACCAACACGGTTGAACTATGCCACAGCCCCCCATCTGCTGCTTTTTAACTTAGTAATATTTGATATTGAGTTTAAGTTTAATATTCTTCTCCCTGTAGGTATACTTTATGTTCCTCCGTTGGACTGTGTGGATCTGTTTAAAAATGTAGAACTCAATACAACTTCATCCAACATTGAAACCTGCTGTTATGATCTTTTCAAAAGGTAAGACACGATATGTTGTTGCATTGATTGCAGTGATCTGAAATCTCACAGTTTAAAGAAATGGTTTACCCAAAAAGGAAAATGTGCTGCTATAAATCTACTTATACACAGGCGATCAAAGATGCAGATAATTTGGTTCTTTATCAGAACAGATTTGCAGACATTTTAGCATTACATCATATACTCACCGATTGCAGTGAATGGGTGCCGTCAGAATCAAAGTCCAAACAGCTGATAAAAACACCATAATAATTCACAAGTACTCAATATGACTCCAGTCCATTTATTAGCATCAGAAGTGAAGAGCTGTGATTGCAAATTACAACAAGCCGTTTTAGCTTTAAACTGTTGCTTCAGACTAAAATATAAATCCTCTATCATAATATTGCTTTCTTCAGTGAGTAAGTTATTGTTATATTAAAAAATAAATAAATAAATATATATA
>JAUMHP010000001.1:2101000-2118066 GCA_032361065.1 Enteromius trimaculatus | reverse complement strand
GCTATTGCTTTCACCCTACACACTGCTCTCTCCCACATGGAAAATAAAAACACCTATGTGAGATTGCTGTTTGTGGAATATAGCTCAGCATTTAACACAATAGTGCCTACCACACTGGTCACAAAACTACAGGGTCTTGGACTAAACAAACATCTGACGATTCTGCCTACAGAGAGGAGGTGAGCACCCTGGCACACACATCCAGGCCTCAACTGTCATAACACCTGATTGAAAGCTTCCATAATTTACATTCATGAGAACACACACTCATACTCAGATGCCCAGGCCTCGACTGCTAGGCCTCAGCTGATGCAGCTCCTTATTGAGTATATTTCCATTGTTTTTACATTCTTTTGTTAATATGAAAATATTATTGTCATATTATTCATATTATTATTTCATATCAATATCATTAATTTCTATATTTGGTTACTCAAATTCACAATACCATCCCCTGTGTTTTTTTCCTAAAAAGTTCAATAATTAGCAAGGTAACTACAATACAATTGAGCAAGAAGCTCTCGCCCTCTTGTTAGCTTTACAACACTTCGCAGTTTATATTGGTTCAAGTTCACAACCTGTTAAAGTTTTTACTAATCATAACCCTCTTGTATTTTTGCTGAAATTTTGCAACAAAAATCAAAGACTTATGCGGTGGGCTTTAATTTGTCAAGATTTTAACTTGGACATTAATAATAAGAAAGGAAAGGATTCTCTGTCAAGAACATGTTTATAAACATACTGCATGTTTATTCTTGTGTATGGGGGTGTTACATCCCTCAGATCTATTTGTATTTGTTCTGTGCTGGGAGGTGCTGTATGTGTGTTTTTGTGCAGGATGGTGCCTGATTCTTGCCCTCTGACTTGTGCCCCGCCCTGCTGGATCAGATGACTTCCTGCTCCCTTATAAAGATTCCACCATCACTTCCTGCTTCAGCCTTTTGTGCTCACTTTTGCTGTGTTAACTCCTCTCTGTTTTGTGACTTAGTTCTTTGTGGTACTAAGACTGAGATTCTGTGTGTTCATTTTGATAGTATATGGTGAGAGATTGTAACTTGTCCGTATCTTTGTCAAGTATTTGTATTACTTACCACTACCTTGTAAGACCTTGAATTTTGGATTGCCCCGTCTGGATCTGGTTGCAATGCAAAAAGCGATGTACTGAAGTGAAGGAAACTGGCTTATTTATAGTGGAATTTAGGTGGTCCGATTGGCTAACAATGGAGGCGGTAATGATTAGCTGATTGCTAACAGCTGGGTTGGATTTCGGCCACTCTTCCTTTCGAAATTGGTTTGCAACTTATATTATAAATTTTCATCTAATTTGGTAGATCTCTTTTCTTTCAGCACTGGTTTGAGGCAGATATTTGACTTGTAAATCAATTAATGAAAATGGCCCTTTATTAAAATGTGATGAATTTCTTTGTCGTTTTAATGTTCTCATTACCCCTAAAGAGTTTGCTATTGTTTTTGATGCATGTTATTAGTATTATAAGATCTCCTGTCCTTGTTCTATCTTCTTCCTACAGTTTCAGTGGTGGGCAAACATTTCAGCCACTTCTTCTAATAAATCAAAATGTTTCTTATTTCTTAATGAATTTCTGTCAATTCCGAACATTACAGTTTATTTGAATACTTTTGTTTCTGATATTGGCTGGATAAAAGTTTGGCTGATTCCAAATACATTTAATTTCTTGTAAGATAAAAGAAATTCTTTCAGTAGCTGTGACCGGCATGATTATGAGCAAAACAATGATGAGCCTCAAGTGTGATACAAACAAGACTTTATTAACTATAAGCTATTCTAACACACAAATACTTGTTGGAGAAAGGGTTAAAGCTGAAGCAGAGTAAAGAATAAAAGCATTTGAGATTCAACAATCCAGCTGATCTAAACTAACATCAGTGTCTCTGTTCTAATATCTTTGTGAAACGTGTCCTGAAAGAGTCCTGATGCAACTTGTTGAGGCTTAATACCAAGAGCGAAACGGCTTGATGCAGAAGGTCTTTGATGATTGGAAAGACGAAGTCCAAGACTGACACAGTCTTAGAGGTCCTTCAAAGGCTTCCAACTCTCCCTTATCTTCACATCAGATATCATATAATAATACAGCATCCATTAGCATGCTAAGACTATGCAGAATTCAGACGAAGTAAAAGTGCATCATCCTCCAAAAAGGTTTTTTTTTATCCAATCATTTGTGGTGCAGAACATATTCAATTCATTTAGAATAACAAATCAATTTTAGCTTTTTAGGCTGTGTTTACACGACAATGATGTACTAAAAGCAGACAGCAATGCAGTCAAAATCATCCCCATTAACACAAATGCTTAAAAACGAAATGCCATTTTTTGAAGAAACACTTAACATGTTAACATTCACATTTTTAACAGAGCTTTCATATTGAATAAACACAATATGCATCATGCGATTGTAGTTTAAACACAGACAATAGTGCTAATGTTTTCAAAAGTTTGCATTTTCAAGCCTGCAAACACTGTTGTCATGTACATGAATGGCCAAACTGCATAAAATGTTTTTCCAGTTTTTTGTTAAAAACTGTTTCGTTTAAACACCCATATTATTTTCTCTTTTTTTAACTTAATAGTGCTGTCAAGAATGTCATGCATTATACAATTAGGATGAAGAACAGATTTAAACTATTTTTACATCATTGTCAAAAAACATGCAGAAGATTATACAACAAAATCAAAAGTCAGGGTTGATAGGTATAGTTCAAGATAAGATTATAGATAGGTTATATAGATGAATTATAGATTATAGATAAGGATATGTAATTAAGAACAGTGCCTTAAAATACAGAGAGTCAAACTGTCAAAGTCATGGGTGAATAATGAAATCCGTATTTCTAGGTAAATTTGCAGAAGGTCTAAGTGATTCTGGTTGAAGAATAGTCACCAGGTATTATTTGAAATTTTAAGAGAAGCTTTGGTAAATTTTCAGTCTACCGTGAACACTGCAAAAGCAAAATATTTTCTTAATACAACTAAAAAAACAACAAAGGTTTTTTTTTTACATTTTATAAAAATGCTTTTATTACATTTAATCAAACATTACTTTTTTTTTTGTCATTGCATGGAAGCTAATCAAAAACTAAATAAAAAAGGCTCTCAATCATTTGATTTGTTCAGTGTTCAGGTGAGCTGGCAAGCAGTTTTCTCACAAGGGTCAATTATCTCGTCTTAAATGAGTTTAAAATGCTTCTTGCTAGACTCTTGACTCACACAGTAGAGATAATTAATACAATCTAAATATGCCTAGTATTATAACTCTAAACTTAAACTAGAATTAAAACAATGCAACATCCTTAAGTTAACATGTAGAAAGAAAAGAACACATCTTAAGCACAGAGAATAACATTAGAACGATTAATTGGTGCTTTGAATAATACAAGAAATATGAAGAGGATTCTTCATGTTTCTAAAATAAGATTAAAATCAAAGGGTCACAGTGCTTTCTCATTGGCTGCCCCATGATTAGGAACTGTTTAGGACTGTATGTGATTATTTTGTTCTATTAATGATGCTAGTGAAAGCACTTTGATCAGATGGAGTTGTTTTAAATGTGCTATAGATATTCAATTTGTATTGTATTTCTTTGTATTATATGTCAATTACTCCTACTTTTTTCCTAATGTAATTATATGTATAACTAACCAGGACCCTTGGATCAAAGGATCGTCCTTTTTTTCTTCTTTCAGGTTTGTAATTATTCAGATCACCTGGAAGCACTTCTCCTGTGGAAATCTTACTGATGATCTCTGCCTTCTTCCTGACTTCCATTAAAGACTGAATGCGATCTTTAAATCCAGGCTTGGCTTCTTGTTTCTCAGACTCAATCATCAGATCAATGTAGTCAGGGGTGGACAGAGGATTGGGTTTGAGGGCAATTACCTGCAGCCGCTCCAAGGAATTTTGAGAGCTTTCTATTAGTTCAGCCACAATTTCCTGAACATCCTGAAGGTCATTCTCAAGCTTTTCAAAGATCTTTTCTTTTGACATGACCTGTCCATGTGCTTCTTCAAATCTCTTTTTTAAATCCTGATAAGTTTCCTTTCTCTTTTCTTTGACATAATCCCATTTGTATTTCTGATTAAAGTGGACATCCCAGGCACACTTTCCAGGACAGACCGTACACTTTCCATCTGTCATGGCAATGCAGTTATGTTTATCACGATCATTTGCATAAACACATGTATCATGACATGTGAAGTTACATTTTTGGCAGTTGGTTAGGTAGTATTCAGTGTTGTTTTCAATCTGTTTCGGGACAGTTACTTCTATTTCGTATTCAAAATCCTTGTTTGCATCCATTTCAGCCTTTTTCTGCTCCAAAGCAGCTCTTGTTTTCTTGATTTCATCCAGTTTTGTCAGACCAGCATGGATTTGGGGCTGGAGACCCTCCACATACACTTCTAGCTGCTGCCGCTCTTGTAAGACCTCCTGTGTGAGAGACAAGCTCTGGGTTTTCATCTTGTCAAGGTATGTGAAGAATTTCCTCATGCTGGAAAAACCCAACTTCCAGAACATTTGGTCAAAGTTTTCAAAGTCAGACTCCTCATCCTCTGGAGATTTATTGGTAGCAAAAAGAGCAGAGTTGTTGAACTTGAAGTGAAGAGGCTCTCCAGAGTCATTGGTTGAACAGGGCACCCCAGCGACTTTAATGGCCTCCAGAACAGGAGGTGTTTTCCCATCTGTAAAGGTGACCAGCACAAGGATGTTTTGAGCAATGTCCTTCCCAAATATAGAGAGAATGGAGTCAAAGACGTATTTTTGTGTGTGTGTAAGACGGGCAAGTGAAGCCTGAACTACAAAACACACAGCATCAATGCTGTCGATCCCTCCACGAGCAGAGAAGAACTCATGAATCTGTTTTGTAATTTTCTGGTCATGTGAGATTCCTCTGGTGTCACCAAAGCCTGGTGTGTCCACAAGGGTCAGAGAATAAGGGACCCGGAAACCGTCCATGTGATTAATTTGATATGCTGTGATCTCTGATGTCTGACTCTCAGCCTGAGATCTCTGGTTCCCTTCATCTATCAGCACAAACCGGAAGTCATCTTCCCATGTCACTCCCAGAATGTAGTTGATCATGCTGTTAATTAGAGTGCTTTTTCCTGCACCTGTGGCTCCGATCATCATAATGGTCTTGTTGTGTTTTGTGATGTTTTTCCCAAACGTGCTTCTTCTGCAGAACCCATCACTGTTCTGCCATGTTTCATCCAGCTTGAGTTTAAACATGAATGGGTTTTCATAGCTTTGTCCTTTTTTTTTTTCACCTATTTTTTCGCACCAATTGTCCTTTACATTACATGAAACACTTGAGCCCTTTCCACTGCTACGAACATTTCTTGTGGTTTTGCTGCTTGCATTTTCTCTTGACGCTTTTTGATTGTTAACAGTACTGTGGCATAGTCTAACAATCCTTTTCTGTCCTTTCTCCATTGCTGGTAATAGAAAAAGTAAACAATTATTTGTATGTTTGTGTACAACCCTGTGCAACAAAATTTAAATGTCAAATGATTGAAAATTGTATCGCATGTCAATGATTGAACCATTTCAGCTTGACTGGCAGAATGGTATAACAAAATTGAATACATGTTTAATCACTTTAATCCTCATAGCAAGCAATTCTTTTTTTGTCCCAAAAATCCTCTGTTGTTTGGTTTCATTACGATTATTTAACTTCTCTTAATCGAGACAGAGAATGATGAATGTTAATGAACTCTAATTGTAAATATCAAACCTATTTTAGATTTATGACTCTTCATCAGTCACTTTGTTTTTCACTGAAAAAGAGAAAGCATTCCAGGAAAGTCAGGTAGCAACATTAATTGTCCTCTATTTTTTTTTTCCCCACAAGTTTCTTTTGTCACTGTGAAATCCTTTTTACATTCATAAAGTGTGTGGTGTCGCTGTGTAGTCGTATCATCTAGGGCAGTAGTTCCCAAACTGGTGTAGCGTCTGCTTAAAATCACAGATGGCCAGTTTGGACTCTAGGTCTTAAAAGCCCTTTTAGCCCTTGCATATAAATTACAGAACTGGACCCTCAGTCCACATTAGGCCATCAATAGTCTCGCGTAGCCAGACCTTCAGACTGACAGCTGAAGGTCTGGAGTTCATAGCCGCTTTCTTTGGTTAAGGTCCGCCTTAAGGCCATTTCAATCAGCATAGAAAATCCCGCTGAGACGCTCACGGTAAACATCTATTTGAAGCATACTGTATCTCTCCACTTTTTAACACCCACAAGCAATTCTGGAGAACCGAACACAATACTGAATCGGGCAGCTGAGATGTCAGCGTCTGTTGTTTCATGTTTGCCAGCAAACGCGGATGATATCCCCTTCTCAGTCAGGTACTTCACTTGATCTTCCATAATAGATAGAAGTGGACACACATCTAGTAAAATTGGATCACATACTTTTGAGAATCCAACGTTTAGCTGATCTTGATAAATGCTTATTGTCACCCATGTACACACAACAGTTTTCTTCCTGCAATCACACGTCTGCGCTTTGTTTCCCGGCGGACCGAAAATAACCGCGACACTCATGCCCCCCCGGAAATCCACTCAAATTCATCCAATCATTTGATGACTTCAACACTGCTGAAGTGTTTCCAGTTAAGTGTACCATATGCATCAGACGTTCAGCCAACGCTCCATGGGCGTGACGTCTGAGGCTGAGACGAGGCCATCAATGGCCTAACCAGACCAGCTGTCTGGCTCCAAACTTTCAATACACATAACACACACACAAAGACATTTTCTCTATTTTATGCTGTGAATATGCAGTTAGAAATGCCCATATATCCCATATATGCATGCGTTCTGTGTATGTTCCCTTATACCGTTACAACTTTTATTTTTAACTTTTAACTTTTAGTTAAACTGTAATTGCCTATATTTGAGTGTATAAGTGTATCTCCGCTTTCCTATCTCCTAAAGGTTCCTTTCTTGGTATCAAAATTAACTTCTCTTTATTACTGAAACAATGATGTATACTATGTGATCACAAAATGCATCATACAATTTCTACAAGGTTTTGAAATAAACTGCAACAACTCTCTGGACCAGCAATAACATTCCAATGGGCCATAAAGGGAAACAAAGAAATCCCCTGCCAAAAATGATTGCCTGTGATTGGCCATTCCACCCAAATGGTGAGTGTATCAGGGAACCATCAAAAGTTCCGAACCCAGGCTATCCTTTGATCAGAATTCTTCTTCTTGAGACGAACACTCTTCACACTTTGCCAAACTCATCTCTTGAATTTAACCTCTGGCAGTTTTTCCTTTAAGGAACTTTGTTGACTCGCTGAGGACTATTTTCCTACCTTTCGAGGAACCGGAGGAAAATCTCCAGCTCGTACCTAAATGTTGATCATCTAGAAATCAGGACTCTTCTGCAGACACAAAGACCAAAGTAACATTTATAACTATTTAGATGCGTATTTAAGCTTTTTTTAATTGCTGTGAAATACTGCCATTCTCTTGCTCTTCTCTCTCTTTTCCTTACTTTCCTTTATCCTGTACGTGGATGTTTGTTTAATTTTGTGTTGTATGTTAGCTATAGCTATATATTACACACATATACATATATTAAATTCCTTCTATTCACAATTGATTGTCTCTGTGTGTGCTCACAATCCAAAGTCACTGAATGTTGATCCTTTGACTACATGCTAAAATACTGCTAGTACTGCAGAGTGGGAAAGCTATCCTTCCTTGGCCTTTCCTAGAATTGATAAATAATTATATTATTTGCTCGGTGGACGGACAGATCAAGTAAATGTAACATTAATTCTGCTACAGTTGTACAGCTGAACACCTTCTTCGCTCGCTTTGAATCCCTCAGCAGGATCAATGCACATAAAGCTCCGGGTCCTGACAACATTCCTGGTCGTGCACTGAGAGACTGTGCAGTGAAACTCATTGATGTCTTCACAGACATCTTCAACATCTCAATCATCCAGCCTATTGTTCCCACGTTTCAAAGCAACCACGATCATTCCGGTCCAAAAAAAGTAATCCCCCTCCTGCTTTCACTCCTGTTGCACTTAGTCCCATCCACATGAACTGCTTCAAACGACTAGTCATGCAACACGTTAAGTCTGTCCTGCCCCCCTCCCTGGACCCCTTCCAGTTTGCGTATTTGCCCAAGCGCTCGACCGATGATGCCATCTCCACTGCACTCCACTCAGCACTAAGGTTGGGCATCATTTAGGGTTTTTTCGATACCGGTGCCAAATCAACACTTTTAAGATGGTTGTGGGGCATAAATGGTGCCTGAATCGATACTTAAAAAATAAAAATGGTAACACTTTATAATAACGGCACACTACAAATCATTAGTTAAGCATTACTAAACAGTCTGCTCATCCTTTATAAAGCATTGTTCCAACATTAATAGTAATTAGTAAATAGTTTATAAATACAGCTGTGAATGACTTGTTCTTGATTTATTATCATATCTATTACAAAGGAGATTTAAAGGCTCAGTTATCTTCCAAACAAAACAACTAAAAACAACACAGAGGGATACAGAACTATTCATTTCAAGATGCAAAAACATGTGAAACTGTCAGTGATGGGCAGTAGCTACTAGTAACTACATTTCTCAGTAGCGTGTTGGTAGCGCCGCTGTTTTCTGAATAGCTTTTCGGTAGCGAAGCTCTTTTATTGATCAAGTAGCGCGGTAGCGTCCACGCAAGCTAACGTTACATTTTCCCAAGCATTTCTGATGCTTAAGCACAAATTGGAAATACAAATGCTACGGATCACTGATCCTAGATCAGTAAATGACACCACCACCATACACGGGCCAATACAGCCGCATTAATGTCCAGTGAGTTCTTACTGCGGTTGGCAATGAGCTTTTTGGTATTAGCACCACCTTCTGCACCGGACAAGTGACATGCTTGGGAGAACACGCAAGAAATGAATTACTTTTTGGAAAGATGGCAGAGGATGGAGAGGAATTGATCCTGAGGGGGGAGTCGCCAGGCCGTGCCTTGAGAAGTTCATGACACTGACAGAGACAACGGTCTCTTTTTTTGCCATGTTGGTACTGTTTGGAGTAGTTTATAATTATTTTGCTAATGTGGTTTGTCCTGTGGTTTAAGTTGCACTGAGTTACACATATGCATGCATTCAGATTACAATACACACACACTCTCAACACCTTTTGTTTTTGTCATTCAAATGTCATTCAAAATCAGTTTGAATGACGTTTTTTATCACTAAGGTAGCATTGATTTGAAGTTGGTTCAATTAAAAAAAAATAGCTTAGATGTAGTTAAGCTACTTTTACAATGTTGCTGTAGCTTAGCTTGCTACATTGCTCAGGGTAGTAGCTTTAGTGTAGTTAAGCTTAATTGAATGTAGAGTAACTGATAGCTTAGCTCACTACCTTTTCTAAGTAGCTTGCCCTACTGAACAAATGTTCACTTGAATGAGTTTTCATGAAATTGTATGAAAGGTTTAAAAAGTTTTAGGTCTATTCATAAAGTATCTGAAAAAGATTTACTCTATGAACAATACATTAAATTACATTAAATAAAGACCAAATCAATAATAAATGAATGAATAAAATAAGCTTATGAAACAATATGATTCAATGCCGTGTCTCAAGTGAATGAATCATCTTATAACAGGCATCCAATACTGACTTTCGAAAAGGGGGAATAAACAATGACATTTGGGATTATAACTAAAACAGCAAGCCCCACGACTGATAAAAATAAACCTCTCGTGAGCAGGTAAGAGAAGATCGAGCAAAAGAATAATCACATGCAGATGACATATCATACACGTGGGGTTTGAAATGAGCTCACAGGCTCCCGTTTCTTCGCATGTAGATCTGTTTTCCTGTCGCAGAAATAATTTACTGCGAGCACCAGCATCAGTGGTGCGCTCACTTATTAATGCCATAGATTTTGTGGGTTTGTTGTTCAGGCACGGCACTGAAATGAGGCACCGAAATCCAAGTTTTGATTCAGTTCAGTACATATCGGTTACTTAGGTACCGGTGCCATAATGGTACCGGATTTCGGTACCCTAGCCTACTCAGCACACACATCTGGACAAAAATGACTCATTGGTCCGAATGCTGTTCATAGACTTTTCAGCATTTAACACTATAATCCCCCAACAGCTCACTCAAAAGCTGGCCCACCTGGGGCTCTTGGCAGTACAGTGCAGCTGTTCAGCAGCAGACAGGAGAGATCTTCAGAGAATCATCAACACAGCCCAAAAAATCATTGGCTGCCCCCTGCCCTCTCTGGAGGTCCTATCCTGTTCTCACTGCATAAATAAAGCAACCAGGATACTGAAGGACCCATCTCATCCCGGACATCATCTGTTCAACCGACTGCCCTCGGGCAGACGTTTCAGGTCCCTCACATCACGAACAAACAGACTCAAAAACAGTTTCTACCCTAGAGCGAATTGAACACCCCAAAACCACCTACATAAACTTTTAGTAGCTAGAACAACATCTGCAATATTGAATAGTTGCACAATGTTACAAATATATCAGGTTCATAGCCTCAAGGCATCATTGCACTACTGCTAATACTGCATTTTTGCACCTGTTACTAACTGTTACTTGAACACTTATTTTGCACTACCTAACATAGGAAATACATTGCTGCTATTCCTATTCCTTTTTTATTTATTATTGTATTTTTTATGTCACTGTGTGTGTAACACCTAAGGATTGCTTCTTCAATTTTGTTGTATTTATACAATGACAAATAAAGGAATCTTGAATGTTGGCAGTACGGGTCGGCAATAGCACATCTAGCACCATCATTTTAAAAACGGGGGCCCCTCAGGGATGTGTGCTGAGCCCCCTCCTCTTCACTCTGCTGACCCACGACTGCACACCATCACACAGCTCCAACCTGTTCATCAAGTTTGCGGACGACATGACTGTGGTGGGCCTCATTAACAACAGGGATGAAACCGACTACAGTAGCAAGGTGAGCCGCCTGATTGCTGATTGCAATTCATAACAAATAATCTGTTTCTGTTTGATGCATAATGAGGTTATTATGTAGCAACAGTTTATCTTTTTTAGATAACATGGCTCTGAGATAGTAACATCCAACATAATCACTCACATTTTATGCATCTTATGCACTTTATTCTTATTTCATTTATAGTGTTAATTTAGTAGCTGATTACTCTTGTCTATCCTTTGTTAAAAAAATCTACTTTGTTACACTTGTGTCTTCCTTGTGTTGGTGATTCAGAAAAGGTTCTACAAGTTAGAGATCCCACCAATCTTTCTTATGTGATGTACTCATAACCACACAAATGACACGTGATCTAAATATCACAAGGTCATTGGTGACACGAGTACCCATCCCTACACCGCCCCCTAGGTTGGCGAAAGCAAAATGCTCTACACAATCATTTGACATAAAACAGCATCAAAACTGTGTTATGCAACGTTATGGAATAAAATTATTAACCAATGAAGAGGTAACAATGACTGTCAAGCTTTGGGGTGTTGATTGATATTTAGATTTTGGTAATCATTCTAAATACAATTTATGGTCTTTTTTTTTTTACAGCTTTTTGTAAAAACTGTTATGTCTTTATTTTTAATTTACGAAACGTATCTACATTTAAGTGTAATGAAAAAATAATGTATGAATCTTTTGATGTTTTGTATGTTCAGACATTCATACAAGAAAATATATTCAAACAACTGATACAAAAATAAAGGCATAATAGTATGCTCAAAGTGTGATGCAAATTTCACTTATAAAAAAACAACAACTTTAAACAGCAGTTGACAGACTATGGCCCGGTTTCACAAACAGGGCTTAGCTTAAGCCAGGACTAGGCATTAGTTAAATTAAGATATTTAAGCAACTTTAACAAAAATGCCTTATAAGAAAATATTACAGGTGTGCATCTTAACACAGAACAATGACACTGACATGTTTTAAGATATTTCAAAGCCAGATATCTTCATCTGAGACGGCTCAAGCATGCAGTTTAGTCTAAGACTAGCTTAAGCCTTGTCTGTGAAACTGGAGGTAAATTTCAAAGTGTACTAAAATGCTACTATTTAATTAGTTGGTAACACTTTATAATAACTGCACACTGTAAGTCATTAGTTAAGCATTAGTAAACAGTCTGTTCATCCTTTATAAAGCATTGTTCCAACATTAATAGTTATCAGTAAACAGTTACAGCTTTAATACAGCTTTAAATGCCTTGTTCTTGATTTATAAGCATATCTATTACAAAGAAGATTTATCTTATTTATCTGATTTTAGTTATCTTCCTAACAATAAATAAGTAAATAAATAAACACAACACAGAGGTATATAGAATGATTGATTTTAAGGTGCAAAAATATGGAACTGTACAAATAGATTTTTTTCTATGACATTGCAGAGGTTTGTTTTTCATTTATGAAGTGTACAGTTGTATGATACAGTTGTTGTTGTTTTTTTTTGCATCTTGAACGTGTGTTCTGTATCCCTCTGTGTTTCTGTTTGGAAGATAATTAAGTCTTTACATGTCCTTTATAAATGCTTTACAAGGTATAAATAGTCCTCACTTTAGATGAGCTCACAAAAACAGACGTCTGCCTGCTACTAAATGCTTTATAACTATCTGACCTAATTATCTAAACATATTTGAGGAAAAGCTTCACTAGACATATGAATAAGACAAGTTAAAAATTTAAAGGAATTGTTTCCCTAATAATCTTGTGCCATCCTTTCAAAGCTGGGGGTTTGTCACTGATCCAGGCTAATAATATGTTTTTTCTGGCAGCAAAAAAATATCAAATAAACGTCTATTGAATTTGTTCCGCAATTGACCAGCTGGAAGACCAAGAATCAAAGACAATGGGTCCAGGGGCCTGTTCCATAAAACAAATCTACCAAATAAGCCATGCTTATGGCAGATAGTCTGACTTATTTAAATACAAATTAACTGGCAATAAGTCAGACTAACTGAAATAAGCCTGTTTATACTCTAATCTTGGTTTATGGAACAGGCCCCAGCTGTAGTTCAAGCCCAAATATACGGTTTATACAAACGATGACTTTTGACCAATAAGCTTTAATAACAGGGCAATTCCATAATAAATGGGCATAATCTCCCACCTCCACCTTACATTTAACACGTAATGGTGAATTGTTTGAGTCAAACTTGCTTCTAAGAAGAATTGTAATATGCAATCTATGTACGATCCTAAATTGAATAGCTTTGGCCCTATTGCAAATAGAGATCTTATTTGCCTGACTCCAGACCAGTTCCCATTCCTCCTCTGTAACGGTCAACTGAAGCTCCTCCCCCTCCCATAATCTTCTAAGATCCTGAGTATTGACCACTTCATAAGAACAAAGACTAAAGTAAAAATACGAAATCTGCTTGTAAACACGACGGGGGGTTCATCAAAATCTTCTCTATGACTGACATGGAGGAGTTACTAATAAGACTAGTACTTTTAAAAATGTAATCCCTAATTTGAAGGAATCTGAAGAAATTAAATCTGGGCATCTTATATTTTATAACCAGATCTTCAAAAGACATTAAAGAACCTTCAAAAAACAACTCCCCAAGTCTATATATCCCATAAGAGTTCCAAGTTTTAAAACCTGAATCTGAGAGACTAGGCAAAAACTCTGGATTATTACAGATGGGGGTTAAAGAAGAAGACAAGTCAGCCCTGCCCTCTATTTTACGTATAATTGACCAGGCCTTCCATGTATTACATACAATTCTGTTATCACATATAGTCTTAATTACCTTGAAACGTCTTACAAATAATACATTTTGTAGAGGGCAAAGTGACCGTGAAGCCTCCAAATCCAAGTAGATTTAGGGTCTTCTTTAAGCCATTCAGGTATGTATCTAAGATGACAGGCCAATTGGTATTTTCTAATGTTTGGCAAATCTAAGCCTCCTGATACACCAGAAAGCTGCAACTTAGAAAATTTTAGTCTAGGCTTCCGCTTATTCCATATAAATGAACTAAGCCATCCATTTAATTCCTTTATTCTTTTATTCGACAATAAGACCGGTAACATCTGTAGTGGATAAAGAAGCCTGGGCATTACATTCATCTTAACTACAGCAATCCTCCCAAGCCATGAAAGAGGAAGATCTATTCAGATCATTCCGAATTGTATCCAACAAAGGGACAAAATTAACTTTAGACAATTGACAGATTGTGGGTTTTAACATGGGTTTTATTTCCCTCCAGATGTTTTATAATCATATTTACCAGGGTAGATGAGGCGTCCTCAACTCCCCTTCTGGCCTGGTACGCAAACTACAACGGATCTAAAAGATTTTGAGTTTTTAATAGAAGCTCATCTCTGACAAATTTCTCAAAACATTTCATTACCAATGATGTCAAAGAAACAGGTCGAAAATCATTTAAAATCTTTGGACAACTAATCTTCCCTACAGGCACAACTTTGGCTTCCTTCCACAACTTAGGAATTTTTTTAAAGTAGAGCGACTTTTGGAATATATTATAAAAAACAGGACCCAACTGATCCGCATATGTTTTAAGTTAAGCGTCCTCCAATCTTATCTGGTCCAGAAGATTTACCCACCTTACTCTTTTTAAAAGCATCTATGACATCCTGCTGATTAAAAAATGTATGATCCATATTACACACCGTCTCATTTCTGAGCACATGCATTTCAGTAATAAAATCCTCAGTACCAAATCTAGTATAAAACATATTCAATTCTTGTGCCAACTGTATATCGGATTGGTAGCCCACTAATTTTACAGGGACATTTCTTTTACTCTTAGATCCAGTTATAATATGCATACTCTCCCAGGCAGAGCCAAGTCTATTACTTCTTAAATCTCCCTCAATTTTCTCCTTATACCTAGCTTTAGCTCTCCTAATTTCATATTTTATTTGTTTTTTTTTTCTAAATCACCTGCATGAAATGCCTTATTTCTTTCAATTATAAGGGACTTTGTAGATTTAGTTATCCATGGCTTTGTATTAGCAAATGTTTGTACAGTTTTTTTTTGAGGGACAAGCATATGAGGAGCTCTTTTCCAAAACGCTATAAATCCATTTTAATAGTTTTCATGAAAATGATTTTTTTTACCTAGACCCATACATTTAGCTAATATTCAATTTATCCTGTTAAAATGGTCTGTTGGCTCAGTCTGAACATGTTAAACAATGATTGTTAAATGAAACAACAATATCGTCGATTATAAATTCAAAGTTTTGGGTTTTTTTTTACAGAACGCTACAAATCCTTTTTTAATCAGGCTCAGAGGTGACATGAGTGCAATCAAATTCATAAATTCATGTTGAGATTAATGTTTAAATATAGTTTTGATTGAATACAGAAATATTAAAGATTTAAATAACTGAAAAGATCGGCAAGACATTGATTTAATAACTAAATCATATTAATTTGATTAGTTTGAACAGATGGTTCATTCAGGAACAAAGCAAGCGACTATGGGAAATTTTATCATTTCACTAGATTCGTTTAAAAACACGTTTATTTAGAAACGAAGTACTGCTGCGTTTGAGTGGAGATACGCAGTGGCTCAGATGTGACTTGTTTTACTGTTGATGACGAAACAGCAAAACCAGCCAATAGTGTTATAGTCAGACAATGTAAGTCGCTTAATAATAACTTTGTGTTTATTTAACTGCTGTATTAAATCAATATCTCATTTACAAACTCTCTTAAAATTATTGTTTCGCAATATCACAAAGCTCTGTTATAATCAACAAAGTTCTTCATACTGCATAATCGATCTCTGATTTACACTCTGTTTATGAAAGGATTCGTAAGAGATATGTCCACGATACATTACTCAAAAACATACAGAAACACAAATATGCTGATCGGGTCAGTTGCACAGGGTGCTCCTTATTTTTTCATAATAATTTTCAGTCGCAAATGCGAGTGATATGGTCGCACTGTAGAGCCCTGAATGAACTGAATAAAATTGAGAGAACAAAAGTGTTATTATAGTTTAAAGAACTCATTTTAATGTCTGAGGGCAAACAAAAATTTCTTGATTCAGGGCGCGCCTTGTTGGGTTGTGTCGAACGCTCAATTCTGATTGGTCGAGAGGACATATTGCATTTTGGCTAAAAACAGGTTCGGCGCTTATAGCATTTTGGAAAAAAACTGCATCTTGCAGTACATTTTAAACAAGGAAATATAACGATTTTGAATGAAATTCGTACATTCAAAACATCCCTGCAGAGCTAAAGAAGAATCTGCAGACCATTTCTTAATAGACTTGTTTTCAGCCCTACACCTTTTTAGAAGTACAGCATTATGATCAGACAAACCCAAAGGTACATTACTAATAGACTTATATGCACCTCTAACAGAACCATAACACAAGTCCAAAGTCTTATTTAATCGTGTAGCACAAGTAACATATTGTTGAAAATTTCACAAAGTGTGTTTCAACGAGCAATGATTAAAGTCCCCCATAATAAAGTTGGGAGCATCAGGGGAAACATTTTGCAACTTTAAAACAGTACATTCAACAATCTCCTTCACTTTAGCCTCGTTTGCTTTCAAGTGAATATACACCACTGTAACAAATATTTGAGGAAATTCTCGAGGCAATTAAAAAGGTCGTAAAGACACGGAAAGCAGTTCAATGTCTTGGGTGCACAATGTCTCTCTTACTATTACTGAGTTGCACCACCTTTAATTAATGTAGAGACAAACGCCGCCACCTTGGCTTTGGCATGGTGTTAGCTTTCACTGTTACGCTGAAGATACTCAGCTCTATATTTCTTCTCAGTCAGGTGAAACACACCAAATTGAGAAACTAAAGGAATGCATAGCTGATATAAAAAATGGATGACAAGTAACTTCTTACTGTTAAATTCTGACAAAACAGAGGTATTAATTATCAGACCTAAAAACCGCACACGTAATAATCTAGAACACTGTCTAACACTTGATGGCTGCTCTGTCAGTTCCCTTTCAGTCGGTCACTTCGACGTCACGTCGGAGACCGACGAATAGGAATCTCGCTTCGAGATGCCAA